>JADDOH010005756.1:0-20852 GCA_016648135.1 Agrypnia vestita | reverse complement strand
GCAAAAAAAGCGTTTTTAATGTTCCCGGGCAAAGTGTGATTCGTTAAAAATTTGTATGTAAGCATAATATGTTTTTTCATACATATAAAGTTTACTTAATTATCTAGAATCTGTACGTAGGAAATTAAGAAATATTCAATATTAAAAAAGATATCATTTTTCAAACATGCTTAAATATTTACGATTTTTGGTCATTTTCAAATGTTGTTTATTCATATAAAAAGATGATTTTAAACGATATATTGTATCTATATTCGCACTTTGAGTCTTCATTCACTATTAAGAAGCTATTTTTTTTTATAAAAAACACGTTAATTAATATTTAAAAATAAAAATTCTATAGTATGAAATGTGTCGAAAAATTAAGCAGTTCGCAAATCACTAGGGATGGGTCGTCGACGTATTTACCGTCGACGAAACGAGACCGTCCACGTCCATCCATCGACGAGACGATCAACTAGTTGAATTCGTCAACTAGTTGACGCGTCAACTTCGTTACGCGGACGTCGCGGACGTTTATCTAAACATCGGGACGATAGTCAACTGTCTACGGTTTGACGCGACGCTGCTCGACGGCACAACCGTTGGTTATTTTTATTACGTTAATTTTTAAAATTTAAAGAAGTTCGAAGGAATATAGTTTCGGGGAAAGTAAAACCGCTACTCTTGCTTATATGTAAAAAGAAATATTTTATTATTTATTTGTTTATAGGCTTTTACATATTGTTTTATATACTTCTTTCTATATATAATAAAGAAAGAAGTAGGTATACACAACAAAATCAGGTGTAAGCAGTAAAATATAAATATAAAATACATATATAAGCAGTGAAAGTATCGGGTATAAGCATTAAAATATGAGTATAAAAATTAAAAATATAAAGTACAAAGCAATGTGTGTATAAAAAAATATATTAGATACACATTATTACATGTGTACAGGGTTATTTGGAAAACAATATAACCTAGCAGGACTATATTCCTGCCTTGATTATGAGTATTATTTTTTGTAAAACGTTGGACTATCACTACACTAACTCAAATCGATTACGAAAAATTCATTCGTTTCAATACAAGTTAAATAAAATGATAAAAACCTTTACATTTATTTATTATCTATAAATTTATAAATAAATACATAATTTAAAAATACTTTACATTTGAGATGTTATCTAGAAATTTATTGAAGAATACATCTTTCAAAGTCAGACTTTCACTTTGTGGTGACATTATTAATAAATAAATATATCTGTATTATTTGTCAACTTTAGTTTAAGGCTCAAATTGAGAAAAGGAACATTGTTCCCGAAACATGTAAAAAACCAATAAAAAGTGGTGTAAACAAAATTATAATAGATTTATTTTTTTATCTACAAAGTTGAAAATAGGGAATTTATAATAAAAATTAATTAAACCTAAATTCAAGATTATATTACATATACAATAATTAATGTTGGACTCCTGAATAAGGACCATAGTTAGGTATAGAAATTTTTATTCCCTACAAGTTTGTTTATCATTTATATGCTAAAGTTGAAAAGTAAGGAAATAACACAATAATTAAATTTTAGCATCCCTTTTCAGGTAAATATATAAGAAGTCGAGATCGATCGAATAAAATATTGATTTTAGAAAAATATCTAGCCGGCCTATTAATTAATAATAGTTCAATAAAAAATAAAATAATTAAACAGAATTGTTTTATTTTATACGGCGTAAAATTGGGAATTCACCGAATCGTCGCACGTGACATCACAAAAAATCAAGTAAAAAATAATAGATAATAGCTTATTAAGCCTATCTCGCGCTACGCATGTATTCAAATTTCAAATCTCTAGTCATAGTTCGTGTACACAGATCTGCACTCTATGGTAGTGTAACTTTAGAGTTGAAATGAAATTACCCGTCGAGCCGTCTATGACGTCTATGGCATCTACAAGTCGACAGCGAGAGAAATAAACGGAGACGTTTTGTCTTGCTCTCGCTCGTTGCTTTGCATTGCGTTAATCTCGAACCGTCCACCGACCACAGCGTCCGCTGTCCACCGTCTACGAATTCAACTAGTCCATGCGATAAACGTAAACGGTCGACGCGTCGATGCAACGTCAACGGTTGATTTCAACTAGTCCGTCCATTCAACGCCCATCCCTACAAATCACAATCCGCGCACCAGCCGGGAGAGGCGGACGTATTCATGTAGTCCAATCATTTTTTCATAAAAAAATCACTTTAAAATGTGTTTTTATGCCAAATTTGACTTTAGTTCAAAATAATATCATATTATATATTCAAAAGCAATCTATCCATCGCAGATAATAATGTTTTTTTAACTAGTTTTGTATTAAATTGCATTTCTACTCATAACTTAATATTGAACGCATGTCACTTTTGCCGACTTGCTCGCTGACTCGCTATGTTCGCGTTGATGTCATTGTTATTTGAAAGTCAAGTAAGATATTAATTTACGAGATAATTTTTAAAATATACATAAATGGTTTTTAATTTTATTTTTAATTCAATACATATTGTTGTAGTAGTTTTTTGTTTATTTTAAATAAAAATTATTTAAATTCAATTATTTTCACAGTCATGTCGTGACATTTCAGTCGGAAGTCAAAATAATATCTAAATCTGCTTATTCGACAAAAGTTTTAAATTAAAAAACAGTGATATAAGAAAAATTGTTGTTTACTTTTTTTTTACAAAACCTAAATTATTGGAGTTAAATTAAATTATATACATACGCTTTTTTATATTCTAGACTTAAAACATTTAAAATTCTAATAATATTACGCGAGCATGACTTGCGTTCCCATATATTTTAAACGTCGGTACTCCATATGGTTGTCTCGTTTCCTCGCAATCTTTCTATCTCACAAGGGGACACGTAAAAAATACGCTCTTGCAAGGTTTATCTGATATGACGTTTGTTCATGTCTCGATCTCGTATTGAAGTAGCATGATCTATCCGACACATATCGCCACTCTGACAGCTTGAAAAATGTATGTACCGCCTTAAAAGGCCGTTAAGATCTACTTAATACATACCTACATACCTTAAGAGCCTGTTATTTGATCAGTTGTAATGGTATAAAAGTTAAGAAAAATGTATAGATTTTTGTGAAAACAGGTTATTTGATTGGCAGAAAATACAAAACTCTGTGCCTTTTTCTTATATTTTACTGTTACTACTGATCAGACAACTTGCTCCAAGAGGATTTTATTCAAAACTAGTTATACCATGAATATACAGATTAAAACAGTTTAAGTAAAATAAAATGAGTTTAGTTTTAAACAAAACTAACCAAAGACATTCTATTTATGTTGTAATCATAAGATTATTAGCACTAGAGCATGGAGCACCAAAGTATACCTATGTATTTATGTTGTAATCATGTTAGCACAGACCACCAAAGTATACCTATTCATTTTAGCAAAGATCACAGACCAACAAAATATAAACTTAGATTTAGATTTATAGATAGACATGAAGTAACTTAAATTTCTTGGTACACGGTCTGATTTCAATATTTGTTAAAAAAAGTTACTACAAGCTTGCAAATTTTTAAACAATAATGAATCTCAAACTAAATGCTCTGAAAAAGTATAAAGTCTTAGTAAATAAGTCACGCTTATATTTACATTTAACAATATTACAAAAATATGTTTTTACTTGAAAAGACACGGTTTTGAGCGAAATTTAAAAAAATAAAAAAAACAATGTCTATTGTAAAAAATATGTTTTGTCTTCCGGTCAATTTAATTAAGCAAGAATAAATAATTTAACTGCATTATAAATATGTTTTAAATATACACAATGGGGACATAATAATATTTCCACTGTGATCCAATCCCCTCACCTAAAGAAGTGATCTAATTCACCTATGTATAATTTTATATTCTGTGCACTAGAGCGATTCTTACATTGTAATTCAAAATAACTAGGCATTTGTCATTATAATTAAATTTTTGCAGGTAATTTATACTTTACCGACTAATACATAAATTAATCAAAAAGTCTAGAAGTACACAGTGAACAGACATACATTCAGTTTAATAAATTTAGATAATTATTCTTTACCAGTCATTCAGTGTCTGTCTACTAGTCACTAGTTAGATTTTAATCTATGTCAGTTTCCAGCCTTCCAGTATTTTATTTGATCGTTTTATATAATAGACATTCTGACCTTTCAGTCATTTAGAAGTATGTATTTGGAATTTCGTGTGCTACATTGGCCATATGTTTTGAATTTAATCTCCAAAATAAATTTTCTTTAGTATCTTCCAATACTTACCAGGGACAAAGCCTGCCAATAGCATCTTCGATATCTTGTCGAATTTCATCTGAAAATAAATAAAATAAAATATGAAATACAGACTTTTTTGCAGAAGTATTTCAAATATGAATATGTAAGGTAAACGTAATTTAAGGAACAATTGGATACTATAATGTTTTATACAGAGTTGTTTGTTCCGATTGCATCCTAATAAACTGAATATAAATACATTAAAACCCCGTTAATTTGAAATTCACCATAATTCAAAAACTTGTCATTTTTGAAGTCCGTGTACGCCGTAACTCAAAATCTACTGGACCGATCGTTTTGAATTTTTTTACAGTAGTTCTTCGCGTAATTCACCAGGTAACTCCGGAGCTTTTTATGTTTTTTAAACTAATTATTAATTTAAGTAACAAATTGGCCGATTTTTTTAGCGAAAATTGGTGTTTTGGCTTCCAAGTGCTACCAAAAATTGAAGAATCGAAAAAAAATCTTCACGGCGTACCTCGAGAAACATCTCCTTTAACAAATGCATTTTGATTTTTTTGTTTCAGATGATTCTGTTTCGAGTTATGATGTATACAGCAAAACAATTTTTTTCGAGGCGCCTCCGGAGATTCACTGCTACTCGCTTAAATATAAATATTTTGCAATGAAATTTTTTTTAAATAATGTTTAAATAATGTTTTATTATATAAAAATGAAGTAAACAAACTAGCACTACCTGTAACAAATAGCACACAAAAAAAACATGCCTTGAAAACATGCCTCTTTTTCACCGAATTAACCTTACCCCCCTCCCCCCTTAATATCGGATACTTTAGTAAAATAAATGTAGCGATACTTGCATTAGCACAATAAATATTGCGTTTTCGAAATTATTTCTTGAAATATGCAAAACACATACACTTTTTAACGGCATTTTTCATAATTTTCACGTTTTTTTGTGTACCTTGAATTAATTAATTCGAATAAACGGGTTTCCGCACAATACGAAATGTTTTTTTGGGTGTTTGAATTTCGAATTAACGAGATTTTAATGTAGTATGAATTATGCAAAGAATACCTCGGAATAGGAATGTTGACGGTATTAAAGAATAAGTGATTTTAGAGAAGAAAATATTTTGTAAGTATTCTAAAAAATTATACAGTTGGCCTTACAAGCCGAAACAGCTGTAACACCTAAACATAGTTAACACGTAGAACGTAATAATAATATTTATTAAAATTTAATTTATTTTAAATTTCACTAAAAATAAATTTAATAAACACATTGAGGTTAATAAGATTTTCAATAAAATAAAAGCATAAAATTGTGCAATCTGTCATTTCAACTGAAACAACGATCAGAGCGAATGACGTCACGCCTAAGTAACCATCACCGTATCATGTTGTCACAGACACAATGCAATGTTTACTTAGGCTCGATATCACGTGGACGCTATGACACCTGCGGGTGTTTTCGCGCGAAATTAAAAATAGGTAAATGAAAATGCAATTATTTGCGTAAAAACTTAGTTCATTACCGAAATAATGTTATTCTAGGGAATAGTTGACATGTACCTACATTATAGGTTATTTCAAAATCTGTCATCATTGTCTTCTGTGTATAGTTTTCTGGGATATTCTGCCGTGTACATGTGACCTCTCTAGCCGACGTTTCGGATCCCATTGCAGGGTCCATCATCAGGGCACTAGCAGAATATTCCAAAGCGCAGAATATCTCAGCACTGGCAGAATATCCCAAAGCGCAGAATATCTCAGCACTGGCAGAATATCCCAGAAAACTATACACAGAAGATTCTGAACGGCCGTGAAAACCTGAGAACATCTGTCATCATTGGTTGGGAATAAAACAAACCAGCGGTTCCCAACGGTGGTACGCGAATGGATAGTTGGTGGTACGCGACAAATAATCAGTAATGGCGGACATAAAAATAAAATAAAAATCAGTCATAAAAATATCATTTAAAGTATTGTATTTTTCGTATAATTCATAATTTTAATTAATAATATACAGTACAGTTGTTAATGTGTACAGTCGATGATCGAAAATCCAACAATCAATATCAAATTTTTGAAATGCACTTTTAAATTTAGCGCGTTAGCTATCAGAAACTAGAGATGTCGCCGTCACTGTTATGATGGCGACATCTCAAGTTACTGGTAGATATATTTTTTAATAAAAATTAGTTGTTAAAAAAATACTTCTTTAAATGTCCTGGTTTTGAATTTCGACAAGAAATTTGGTATTTTTTTTCAAACTTAAATAAATTGAATTCGAAGTGGTGCAATTAAGCGTGATGTACTACCAAGTGGTACGCGAGCCAAAAAAGGGTTGGGAAACGCTGAAATAAACAACAGCTGCAAGAGGTTGAATACAGGAGCGGTACAAACGGGTGACTTACAAGTGCTCTCGAGACGGAACAGGTTGAAGTTCCTCAGGAGGTAGTCGTGCAGCGTGAGGAACTGCAGGTTGAGCTTGGGCAGGGCCAGGCAGCCCTCCCCGCTGTAGTATTCCGTGGGCACCGCGCTCTCGTTCCACACCACCTCCTCCGTGGGGTACAGCGGCATTGCGTTCAGCTCCTCCAGCTGGGAGATGCGACGGGAATGTCGGGAAATCTACCGCGATTTAAGTAAGCGTTATTAAAATTGTTTCGGTTAGGTTTTCTCAAGAGGATCGTAACATTCGCGATCTTTATGGTATTATGACTATTGTGGTGAAATTTCCAGAAACATAATGTACAATTACAATAGTAAAAAAATAGATTGAAATTTTACATATAATACAACAATGAATCTGTGAATATTACGACATTGCCGAACAAGAACAAAAAAAAAGTATGTTCGTCTTCAAAAACAGCAAAATAAATTTGTGGTGACATTATTAATATAATCAATAAAAATAAACTTAGTTTTCACCACTTTTGTATTGAAAATATCAACATGTTTCAGAGCCCATTGCCCCTTCGTCAGGATACAATTGTTTACTATAGCTAGACCGCATTCAAAAGAATGTGCGCAAAAAATATGTGTGTTGTTACGTTGCAAAAAATGAACATAAAACAAGTTTTTCTAGTAAATCAGTAACCTTTTTAAACTAAAATATATATATTTATTCGGAATATCATATTGAGGCTTGTAATACGGGCTTGCCAGGCAACTTTCTCCTGCTTTCTTACCGGACAAAGCTAGGGAATGGTCTTTTGACTGTGGTCGACCAAATAATAATAATGTAACAAAATTAAATTCAAAAGTCGAAGTATAAACAATCAAAATATTAATATGAGGTACTTTATTATCATTCATTTTCCATATATAACTTTTTTCATCTTTTGATTGTCTGTACTTCGATTTTTGAATTTAATTTTATTAGTATACAATTGTATCCTGACGAAGGAGACATGGGCTCTGAAACATGTTGATATTTTCAATACAAAAGTGGTGAAAACTAAGTTTATTTTTATTAATTATATAAAAAAAAGTATGTTTCAAAAAATTATATAAATGGTTAATTGGTTTCTTACAATATTTCTAAAGCTTGGAACTGGAAGGTCAAACGTTATATATATACATTTAAAAAGATTTCAAGTCAGCCAAAAGGTTCCAAGGTTTATATCATATTGAGATATTTAATAATTTAAAAAAATTAACCAACATGTATTATATTATAGGTCGATAGCCCTATGAACACTCAAAAAGACTTCCATACCTACTTTTCCATATAAAAATATAGCTACGTCTCTATGAGACACCTATAATAAATCTTGGTTAATGATGTCCCCCTGGGGACGAAATCCAGTATAGTGTTCTTGAAAGAAATGGACATACCTACTCAAAATATTCTTAATAAAAAAAGTTGACTAAAAATAATAAAATCCTTGTCATTCATTTTGCAAGCGACAAATAGCCAAACACATTCTCTCGAAAATTTTACAAAACTTTACGCCTTAACCGGTCGGATGCCGGCCGTAAGTAACGCGGAATGTACCCTGTCTGCCTCTGTTTTTTAGACACTTTTTTGTGATGATTATATTCATGTAAAAATCAACAATAATCGCCAAGAAGTTGCAGTTTCTGATTTCTCAATATACAGATTTCAATAATTACTTATATTTCAATAATTACTTATTCATTAAATATGAAAATAAGTAACGAAATTTACTGTTAGAAATGTACGCACACGTTTATCGAATAACATGGAAGCAATAACACTAAAGATATTGTATTTCAATATTTTCGTTCTAAATATATCAAAGAATATAAAAATACTTAATTTTAACACTTTTTTATTAAAAAAACCCACTTACTTTAACAAATAAATAACACAATTAATGCGCGGTTCGAAGACGACATTTGGAATGCTTTTTGTCCGGTTTGCGCGGCAAATGAGGTTACTTGACAAATAGAACTCGTTCATTCATTCAAAAACTTGAGATACAACAAATGCTAAGTTTTAAAAACCCATAAACGCAGGTAAAATGGGCCGAATTCGCATACGTATCTAGGGAGCACAGGTCTGCGCTCCGGCACATAGAGGGTACAAAAGTTTTCGCGCAGTTCTGCGCTCCGGCACCCGACCGGTTAAGGAAGAAATATGGAAAAAAGGAAGAAATAAAAAGAACACGAAGAATACATATAAAATTTATCAAGGAAATATGTACTCTTAATATGTAATTAAAAACAAGAAATAATTACCAGTAACTCTCTGAGAAACTCCTGATCTACACGGTGCCATTCCGCTTCGTGCTCGGATCCCGGGAGGGGAACTAGATTCAAGTGAGTCGCGATAGCCCGGAGCTTTTCCACACTGCAAAACATAACAATTAAAAGATACACGATGATTGAATACGCACAAAACTATTTTAACCCTCATACGTTGATAAAAATATCCATACGCAACCATGATATCATCTCATGTCATTGTAAGGAATCTGTAATTTTAGGATTACTTCATTTTATACTGGGCGTGTTACTGAATTTACAAAAAAATAGAAAAATTCTAACAAGAAATAATATATCATTGGTAAAATATATCAAAAACACAAGAAGCGAACCTTAGTCACAAGGTTTAGAAAAGTTACAAGGAAAATAAAATCATGGCTTGGGCCCAGGGCACGGGGACTTGGCATAGTCCCCAATTATAAGAGTAAATGGAGTTTGCGCCAATCGCAAATATGATAAAATTCTGATTTATTTTTCCAAAGAAATTTATCCAGGCCCTGATATTTTTAAAAATTTGATTGAAATAATTAAATAAATTCTTGATTAAAATATTTAATTCAATTCAAAACAACACGAAAAATCAATTTTGTTATCTCCATCATTAATTATTGAAATAGATCATAAGTGTAAGTGTTTTTAGATACCAGATGATACAAATGGTTACGTCTTTACCTCAAGTTACCAAAGTGTTTCTGAAGACTCTCTCTGGTATCGACGCTGGCCACATTAGCGAGAGAGAACATTCTCAAATCTGGAAACTTGGCAAATGCAGCTTTCTGTAAGAAATTAATTGTGTACATAAATTAAGATACTATATACTTGAAATCAAAAATGCACTTGGCTACAGGATAGACAGGAAAAAGTGAACAACCTGAAGGGAGGTGATGCGAGAGTAGTGGTCCAAGGTCATGTCTCTGTCTGTGAGAGGATCGCCGCTCTCGTCGCTGATCTCAAACCTGGCGTAGAACTTGAGCATCTCCAGGAGCTGCGAACAAAAAGTATATGACGTCACAAACAGTACTGAGTAGCCTGTTGCTGTAGAGGTTCCAGGACACCAGTAAGTTAATTGCTTATTGATTTTAATTATTTATTGATAATCGCGTTTCGATTTAATAATAAAATAAAAAATTTACAATTAGCATTTATTTCATCACCATAGCGAATTTTCTCACAAATCTCTAGTATACAATACACTTGTTTTTAAAACCAAAAAAAGCACTCTTT
Organism: Agrypnia vestita; assembly: GCA_016648135.1. NCBI lineage: Eukaryota > Metazoa > Arthropoda > Insecta > Trichoptera > Phryganeidae > Agrypnia > Agrypnia vestita. The sequence goes on along the minus strand of JADDOH010005756.1, from coordinate 10,623 downwards.
TAGAAATGGAATAACGTAAAATGATATAATGTAGGCTTTAATAATCTTTAAAATGTTCTAAACTGATTAATTAATAAATCGACGGTCCCTACGTAAACTCAGACATCTACCAAAAATGCATTATTTACTTTTTTGTACCAATACAAAATTATAAAAAATATATTTCTACTTCTTTCAGAGATAAAAACAGATGTAATGAAAAATAAGTTTCCTTTAATACAAGTCAAATAAAATGATAAAAGCCTCCTAATTACAATTGGAATTTCTGCGGGGTTTTGTAATCGATATAAGTTACTGCAATGATAATTTAACGTTCTGTAAAAAATAAGTCAAAAAAATTGGGAAAAAAGGCAAATTTTGATATTGCATAACTCCATAACTATTGATCATATCGGTCATGGTTGCTTGAACATTTTCCACTCATAATCAAGGTAGGAATCTACCTGTAAAGTAATGTGGACTAGCTCTGTTACACCCTGTATATTTAATTTCGATTTTTTCCAAAATACATGTTTATGTACTCATGTACTGAGTGAACGCGCCTGGCTGAATAATATTGTTCGGTTCAATTAGCTTAACAAGTTCGTAATTTCTGTCATCCCAGATAATATGTTGTTACTTAATAGTATACAAATGTAATGTTATCATTTTAACCTTTCAATCTCCGAAATTATACTAAAAAAATAATGATAACATTAACTACTAATGTAAGATAAGTACATTTCATTTCTTATGTGTACAAACTTAAATACGAAGCTGATTGATTGGCGCTCATTAATATTATCAAACCAGTCAGTAGTGTGGTCTTGAATTCCTCCCAAACAGAAAATATGATTTACGCGTCTGATGTCATTCATCATTTACGATATTATTAGTGACCGAAAGTCGCTTAAAAAAGTTCCAACACATTCAATACAAGAGGAATACGAATTTATCAAAAATATTTGGTACGCCCTGATTGCTTGCGTCAATGTTTAATTGCGTCTTGCGTTCATAATGGACTAGCTGCCTACGCGGCTACGCACGCGTAGATTTTTAGTACACTGTTTGGATCGTCATAGAACTTTCACGAATTTTCGCGAACCTTCTAGAGCATTCTCCTTCCAGAACTTTCAAAAAATATACTGAATGTACAGGAACCTTCTAGACCATTCCGTCACTCAGTTTAGAACCTTATAGAACTTTCGGGACTTTTCTAGAATCTTCTCCTTCCAGAACTTTCAAGAGCAGGTTTTTCCGGAACCTTCTAGACTCACCGACACAGTCGGTGCGCCTATTTTGAAACAATCTGAAGCATTTGCGGCCTTCCCATAGCAAAACAATGTGCTAGAAAGCACATTTTCGTCACCCACTCCCACCCACGCACAGCCACCCCCACCAAACTCGCACATTTTTAATGGGACACAAGGGCTATCCACTACCATAACCGCCAGGGGTATATATATATATATATATATACTGATTACAAAACATAAATTAGAGCAAGTTTACACTTTACATAATAAAAATACGCATTCGACTGTTTAAGGTTATATTACCTGTTATACTGGTGGAAATTTTGTTAAAACTTATTTGTTATTTGTTTTTGTTTTAAATCATTCGTGAGTTAGATTGTCTCATTATTGAAATAAAGATTCGAGAAATAGAAACTACAACAATACAAACTTAGAAAAGTAAGTTTTTAAAATTGTATATTTTGATACAAGTATTTACTGTTTATATACGTTTAATGTGATTCGAATGTTTCCTATTAACATACATTACAGAGAGACAATAATGAAATCATATGCTCAGCGTCAAAGAGAGTATCGAAAGAGAAAAAAAATCCAAAAACAATTTCAAATTGCGTATATTGCGAAATATAGGTACAAACAATCTCCATATGGAATTACATTCGGAATTGAAGAAAATGCGTAAGATCCTGACGGGGGTTCCCCGAGCGCCACGTATTTTTTATATGCTCCTAAATCTTTCTATTTAATAGATCTATAAAACAATAATTCGTTGAAAACATCATCTAACTACATAGGTATGTTCTAAAATTGCAAAGTCACAAAAAATGTGTTTTTAAATTAAATTTCCAATTATATTTTTATTGCATTAACCTGATGAAATGTTTGAAAGAAACAACTTTTGTTTTCAATATGAGCTTTATTTTCTCCGCAGAGTCACGGGTATTTTTAAATTCTTTATTACCTACTTTGATTTTTGGCACTAAAATTTATTTTCTTTTCCACACACACATAGGTACGTACACACATACCAATCCAACCGTTCCAAAGGTGGGGATCAATGACGAAGAATAGTTATTATAAATAATAATTATTTTTAACGCACTCGTGTGTACATATGTGTATGTTATTTGTCAAGGCGATGGACATACACACATCGTAATGTTATCTCCCACAAAATACACAAATATTATTAAATAAATTTTTTTAATGATTTAATCAAAACACTTTTTTCCGCTATTTATTGTTTTTTTACCATTTTCAGCATACCACGGCCATCTTCAGAATGGTACATTACTCTCTAAGCTAGGGCATTTATATGTACAATTTTAGTACAGGGATGTTTAATAGTGATTCTATAATACGTTTATAATAGAAGCGAGTGTTAATTGATTCTATATGATGTGCATTATACACATTATACGTATTATTTATTATTACTGTTTACTTTTACTTTTTCTTCTTATTATCACTGAGGAGGTACTATTATTGCCTTATCTATATCGTTCCATAATTGTGGGAGACATATAACTCCTTTTTTGTGTTGTTTGAAATCCTTGTAAAATAAATATTTTCAATTTATGCAAGGTTTTTATCATTTTTTCGACTTGTATTAAAGCGAATGAATTTTTCACAATCGATATAAGTTACCGTAATGATAGTTCAGTCATAAATATTGAAAAAAATTGCGAACTTTGATAATGCATGTCTCCATCACTATTGACATTAGATCATAGTTGCTCGAACATTTTCGACTCACTCATCTAGGCAGAAATCCACCTGTAAAGTTTTTACTACTGGCTATGAGACACCCTGTATACTAGTAATTAGTCGCTTTCCCTGAAAAAAGATCGACCTTTCGACCATTTGGTTACTAGTGCAGTATCCAGACTCTAGACCAATGTTAATACAAAGTTCAACACATATTATTTTTAAGCTGATTATGGATATTAACAATTATTAATTTATTTCGCTCGACTCAAAAACACACATACCTACCTAAGTGACAATTATAAAGAATAGGCTAATTGTATTGCGGATCGAATGTAGACTTATAGAAAGGGCTAATTGTATACATGTGGAACGATTGAGAAAACTGATCTATGTTTTTTATAACCTACGCAATATACTAAACAAAAATACTATTAAAATGGTGTATTACGCGTTGGCGCAGTCTTACAGTATGGTATTATTGAGTGGGGAGGGGCTTATAAGTCCACCGTACAGCCATAAATCATAATAAAAACAATAATTATTAAAACGATCCTCGAAAAAACCTTATAACTATCCTACTGTAAATATATTTCAAAAATTTTATGTAGGTACTGTCACTCACAAAAATATACAAAACTAACTTAATTTGCCAAATTTAGAAAGATTATTTAATAAATAAATCCCACTCTTTAGACTGTATAAGTAATAGATATAGAACAAAGGGGCAAATAAGACACCAACTTTAAGAACCAACGTGGCACCACATTACTATACTTGGGAGTTAAATGGTACAATACAAAACAAATTTCAAGAAAGAAACATTCCAAAATACGAACAGTTCAAGAAAGAAGTCAAATCCTTGATTTTGGACAACGATGTATTGTAACATTGCCCACATGTCTGAAATGGTTTTGTATAATGAAAATTACTACTTCTAAATGGTTTCTGCTTTTGTACTTTAATTTGGCTTGTAAATACTCCTCCCATAAGCTCGAACTATTGGCTCATATTATGGAGAGTATAATGTCTTTAAAATGTAATGACATAGCTTCAATTTATTGTAAAAAACATTATTATGTATCTACATACTGTATAAATAAATAAAAATAAATGTGCGGCCGTATTCTGCAAATAACAACATTGTAATTTGGTGATTTTTAACCTAACATGCCAACATTTCTATCATTGTGACGAAAATATTGCCTGTAATTTAATATTTTAACTCTTTAGATGAACAAATTAGTAGATGCATGTAAAACAAATTGATTTCTATCAACTTTTCAAAAATATTATTACTTATTTTATGTACCTAATATTCATCAAAAACTTATATTTTAGATAAAATTCCAGATTGTAATGACTGGTTTGCGTGATGATATTAATATCGTATCGATGTCAAATAAACAGGTCTTTTTTAAGAACATCCAGCCATCGCGGAGGTTCAACATTACAATCCATAATCTAGGCATGTGTAACAGAGTATTGATGTGCCTATTTGAATAAAAAAATGTTTATATGCCATTACTGCGCAACTGTTGGGTGTTGAAGTGATATTGCGCGATCAGATAATATAGACATAACACAGGATGCAATTTCTTCTTCCCTCGATTTTTAATGATAATTATTTATGAATCCCTTATATTTTACTTTCCCCTCAATCAATATATCACACTAAGTGGACCATGTAGATTCACGACTTTCCAAAGGTCGTCATCTAAAATTGCAAAAGTTGTAAATATAAATTAATTAACACAGGAATAAATAAAAATGTCCCGTTTATATTTGAATTTTGGGATAACAGTCATCAAAATAATAATCTTGTTATTTTCAAAGTACGGCCGATTATCAATATATCGAGATGTCAATATATTCCAGGAAAGTGGGTAACAAACATCTTCCAAGGGCGCCAAAATGAAAAATTTAATTTCAGTTTATCATAATGTGAAAAATGCGATGAGTACAACTTTTTTCGTTACACGTGAAGCATTAATTTCAAAACATGTTTTTGTAAGATATTTGCGATTAGCAAAGGAAAAAAGTAATTTATAAAAAAAAGTTGTTTTAAGGGGGAAAATATTTTGTTTTATACTGCGGGAATAAATGCGAGTTTCAATGACTAAATAAACACGTTCAGACACAGTGGCGGACGTTTAATTTTGCCTTCTGGGCGCTTATGAGTTTAACGCTATCACTGCCGCATACATTTTTAAATCACAAATGAGAAACAAAACATAAATTACACAGTGGCGGATTTGTAATTTTGCTTTCTGGGCGCTTATTACTTTAAAGCTATCGCTGCTACATACATTTTTACATTTGGGATGTAAAAACAGCCCAAATGTGAAATAAAACATAAATTACAATTTAGAAACATAATTGACGTTTATGTTTTTCTCATAATTGTCAAATCTTAAATAATATTGCAATAATGCACAAATTTTCATACAAAATCGATATATTTGCACTACCACCAGTCCCCAAAAAATTGTCTCTGAACAATATGCACGCTGTCATCATTGTCATACATCAAAATGTTACCATAATGATTACATGATAACGATACATGTAACGATTTAATAATGAAAATAATGATACCAATTTTCGATATAAGAATTTCATAGTCATTTTTAACGCCAAATAATTATAATAGCGATGAATAGAACACCGAAATCTAGTTTTAATAATAAGTTTTATATTAGATTTCTTGCTTTGTGAACTCTTAAAAAATAAGAGAATCGTTATTTAATTCAAAATAACCTTCGAATTCGCCAAAACATCATTTGATACCAGTCATTTTTTTAAATCCGCAGATGAGACACTGATGAGTTCATCTAAATCAGCGCAGAGCAAGTGGATTAAGAGTTGCGGGAAGAAGAAACAATCAAATATAATAATTTCGTTGTTTGCTCGTCCGTCCGTTTGTCTGTCCCGTGACTTCTTGTAACATCCCTAATTTCGTTCGAATTGACGGCTAAAAAAACAAATTAAACGTTCGGAGATGGGGCTTGAACCCTGGACCACCAAATGGCCGTTTCACGCATGTTCCACGGCCGCTTTTCGGAGGAGCGCCAAAAAGAGGCTGTAAATATATACTAGGGCTTAGCAAAGACGCAAACCAATGTTCCGTCATTTTTGACGGGTTGCATCTAAGAATAATAAAGTGATTGTCTTCAAATACCTACATATATGACACGTTATGAGTACTACATATCACTCACACATGTAATGAATCTCTCCAATATAATAAACTTTCAATTATTGCAGCTTGCGTGCAAAGGCTTGTGTGATAATAAATAACTTTAAAAACATATATATCGGTCTGATCCCTGCGGGAAATCCGCCACCGTGTTCACATACACCACTTATCGCGAACATTGACAGAACTTTATCTAGTTAGATAGTTAAATAACTTTATATTTGTTTATTTATTTAGTAACGGAATCTCAACAGTACAATGGTTAAAAGTGATATGAATAAATGGACAGTGGGTACATCAATAGCGGAGATCCACGATACAAAACAGAAGAGAATGCAGCAAATACCTAGAACATGACATAATTAATAATAATAAAAGACAAACTATAGAAAAACTCAAGAAGTTTTTTAAACTTATTTTCCTGAAAATATTTATTATAGACACTGCATATCATTAATATTGGCGTGAGCTAAGCACTTTCTTAATTAAACATGCGCGGAATTTGACAAAGTCTACGATACATTTGACGGCGAAAATCTATTCACCGACATTTATACAATACACTTACATGAGTGACAATTTATACGCCCGGTACTTTATGTGACAATACAGATGCTGTAACAATCCAAAAAGCAACTGTGAAGAAGTTTTTAAATTAGTTTCAATACCCAGAGATTTCTGAAAAAAAAAAAAACAATTAAGTAGCAATCATTGAGGGTATTTTTAAACATTGTTTATCGTCTTTCGTATTTTTGGTTTACAAAATGTGTTGCCGTATGCAATATACAAATACTTAACGCATAAAATGCCGGGCATATAAATGTTCTCTCGTATAAATGCTGGCTTACAATTTTCCCGTCGTACAAACGTTAGCGTATTAAATTCTTAAAATAATAATTTTTCACGTCGACAGAATGTCCGAATAAATTCATACATTTTTGAATATTCCTTCGAAATTGTACTAGCCTCGCTACTTCTCCTTTTGCTTAAAGAATAATTTGATTTAGTTTGGCTCAGCGCTCAAGTATGTGCAAACTATCTTACAAATCCAAAGGTCCCAACACAATCGGCATTGTTAGTCAATATTAAAATGTATATACATATATAATAAAGAGGCAGATAGATAAGATAAATTTATTTATTTCCATAATATACATACAGTTATAAAAACTACTAAGAAGATAAGAAGGCTATTGAATTATGTGGGGGTGGATTAGATGTGAATATAATAAATAGAATAAAAACAACATTAATCGTATTTGGATATACTCAATAATAAATACTTTGAAGGGTTAAAAAAACATTATCACGCTGCTTGGTTTATTCAGCCATATTCTGAAAATAATAGTATTGCTATTTCTGTACCTTGACAGTTATTGCGTAACATTGTAATGCCTTTAATTGTGACGTTTTGCAAGTTTAACAAGTTTGAAATTAATTAATTAAATCAATCAGAAAGTTCTAAAATTCGACACCATCAAATACTAAATATTTTACCTATTGCCCACACTACCTACTATATTTTCAATAGGAACATTCCATCTCACTATAAGACGTTATTTATAATTTATTGTGTCATAAATAACTTATTGTACGCAAACAAATTATTATTCACAATTTGTGAATAACTTAACGTTTGTTTACAATCGTGATTCATTGAATTCATTAATTTCAAAAATGTCAAACTTTAAACGTCAAGATTGACGGCATTACAATGTTATACAATAGCTGTCAAGATATAGAAATAGTAATATTTCTATTTTCAGAATACGGCCGATTTTCTGATAAATATAATTTTTAATATTATCTTCAGAAAATGAAATAATACCTACTGTTTTAATATAAAAATCATTTTTATTAAAAATGTTAAATTTAGTAGATGTAGTATAGGGAAATAACTGAAAACTAGACTAGTAGGATCATTTGTGCCATTTTAGTGATTTTTTTACTAACCAGGTTTGGATCGTAAGTAAAGGTTTGGTATGTGTGGGGAAGCTTCCTCCCCAACTGTTATTCCGTATTGAAATATTGACTACACTACTTCAAAGTTCCATAAAATTAGCAATGAAATTTGGAGCAGGGCTTTTCTGTAATTTTTTTTTTTTTTTGACTTCCATTAAAATTAATTAACTTATACTATTCAATATAAGTTATGGTGTAAATGACTAGTTATGGATTTACAGAAGATAAGGCATAAATACATATAAAAAGTGCAGACATTGAATTTGCTTATCTTCATAACATTGATATTAGAAGATTTTCGACTCATAATTTGGGCAGGAATCTATCTGTGAAGTACTGTGGACTAGCTCTGTTATACTTGTATAAGTTTTTCTCACGTGCAATATTTTGCATAATAACATAAAATTGACTTCGTAAATTTAAGTGAAGAAACAAACACATACCTGCACCTAATTATTAAGATATATTATAGATGTCTCACAGAGACGAAGCAATTTATATGGGAAAGTATATATGGAAGTCCTTATCGTGGTGGAGTCGGTGAACGTTACATTCTATATAATAATCTCTTAAGCTAGCCAATGACAGGTCGTGAGCCCTGAAAATGCAAAAAAAGACTTCTATACATATTTTCACATGTGAATACCTCCGTCTCAGTAAGACATCTATAATTTATCTTAATTAATAATGATTCTTCTGGGGACAAAATCCAGTCATTGCTGACATACTCAAAAAATGTTGTGAACATAAAATATATTTTAATAAAACGTAACAGTGAGTTTCGACTAAATTATTTGTGAAAACGCGTATTAGGTTGTGCAATTAACTATTTAACAACAACGTTTCCTGTAGCAAAAATATTATTCCATATTTCCTTCGCGTTTGAAGTACGAAAACAACCACAGGAAATGAAATTCTCTTCAAATAATATTTGTAGTCATTATAATAAACAATATTATTTTGTGGCACAAATATTCGCCTGCCGCGGGGCGCCCGCCACTGGATACACCCAGACCCGAAGTAGCGATGGGTCCGCTCTGTACTAAGTACTACAATGTAGTACTACATTGTACTGAAGCGTACACTACACACGTTTTTAATCGCACATTTACTTCATTTGTAGTCCTACGCACTCTACGCAGTACAGAGCGGACCCATCTGGTCGCGTTCATATTTGTACGTGCGACGGCTGGCGCTCGCGCTCCTTTGCAGTCTTTGCACACACTACACATAGTACACATTACACATGTGCGAGCTCGCACGAAACGCACATCGCACAAAACGCACAAAACGCACAAAACGCACAAAACGCACATCGCACAAAACGCACATCGCACAAAACGCACAATGTAGTATGAATTGAATAGCACATTTTGAATTTTTAGCACAGTGAGTATTTGTATGTGCGGTGGCGCTCCTCACCGCACATACAAATATAAACGCGACCATTAAATTTAAGTGAATGGGTCAATGGGTACATTCAGTACATTGTATTAGCCTATTACAAAGGTTCAACAAAGGTACCTTTTTGTACTCGCACTATATTGAGTAATTAGTTGATGTATTTATTGATTACTGATTAGGTGATTAGATTAGTTCATATATGTACCTTCGCGTTTCGTGTTGTGTGACAGATACGTATTGAAAATATACATCACAAAATTGTTCGGTTTTTTGGTATTGCGTACAGTATTTCGTAAGTTGTTTTTGTTATTTTAGTTATCCGTATTTAATTAACATCTTTAAATTAGTGAAACATTTTAATAACATACGACGAGTGTTTTAGTAAGTTTAAAAACATATTTTTTGGATGCGGTTTAAAAACATTTTAAATCTATTTTTATCAGTGTATACGAGACTTTTTACATAAAAATTAAATTTGTTTATAGACATTTTTCAATTCATTGCACCTTGTGTGTTTATTTTAGCATTCTATGTTAAAACATTGTTTTTAAAACTCTTGTGTGTTTATTTTTGTTTCCAGCTGTTTTATACATCACCGCACGCATTAAAGATTTTAGGTATATAAATACCTATATTATATGTGTATATACATATATACGTTGTAATATATTAAACTATTATAACGTGCACGTTATAATATATTATATTGTAAATAAGGATCGTCTCTTTTTCAACCACGGCTTTTGCATGACATTGCTTATGTCAAAGTTTTGAATCAATACGGCAGCTTATGCGTAATTATTCGTTATTTTAAAATTTCCTTGTTGTTATTGAACACTATTTGCGAAGCATTTGAATACGATTGTTCATTTGTATAAGCTAATTTTTTAAACGGCAGTTACGGTGTATATAACTTTAAAAGTATTTTATATATGGTGATACCTAGGACACGTTTTTTTAAAACTCGGAAGGCTACAATATTTCTTTCCATAATATTATCAAACGCACATTATCATTATCATTATCTAGTGTATATGGCACGCAATTCTATATGAGTCACGTGATATAAACACGACATCAAAAACTAGAGTAAAATATGCATTCATTCGTGTTCGC
>JADDOH010005755.1:0-22840 GCA_016648135.1 Agrypnia vestita | reverse complement strand
TTACTGGCGGTAATTTTGGGAAATTTTCGCAATTGAGCTACTATCCGGTATCCAGTCGGATAGTAGGGTATTATCCGGTATCCGGCCGGATAATAAAAATAGGCCGGATACCGGATAGTTACCGGATATCCGTTTCATCTCTACTTATTACCTGCATTATTTTAAAAGTTGTTTAATTTAACTTAATTTATTTTATTTTTAATTTTAATTTAATGCATCTATTAATTTCTTTATTCTCAATTTTGTCCAAATATTAAACTTAAGCCAATATTTTCACTGTAATGATAGAAAAATTGAAAGATATATTAAGGGGTTACGTTTAATCAGAAGTGTGAAAAAATAGACATTTTCAAAAGTTTTTTTTTAACTTATAATATTTTTGATTTAATACATAATACCAAGTTTATACACTATATATTAAGTAATTTTTATGAAAATTTCAATTGAAAATATTCTGGTCCGAGTTATCACCTCGATTGTTGATCCCTCTCTTACAAATAGTGCCTCGTGGTGACAATCATTACTTCTTAGTGGTTTATCTAATTAATTAATAATTTTTTTATTATATATCTGGTTAATTGAGCAAAATGGCGATCTATGAAAGTTAACTTTTGCATTTTGAGGAATAAAACCACTCGTTAATTATTTAAAAAAAAAGTTTTGGTCAAAAACAAAATCCTATGATTGAGCACTAGATTTTAATGCCTAACATATTGCTGTATAAATTTTACCTAAATCACTATTTTTGAGAAAAATTTGAAGTTTTACACATAAATAATGAATACAAATACAATTTTTTAAACTACTTAGATGGAGTCCTCTATTTCTGAATCAAATATTAAACCTTATAACGATATGCAAGCTTCCAAAATGTCGATTTGTTGTCTACGCATCAGGAAATGCATGCTTGAAATCGACTTATAACAAACTTTATCAGGTCGACAAAGTTCTCTTGAACCTTTTTGACTATTCTGTCCCATTATATATATTTTTTAATTATCTATTTATTAATTGCGCTAACCAATGTCGTTTCTGTCTCCGGATGGATTTCTGTTGCCAGTTAAAAAAACATTTTAGAGTACATTAAAAAGATTGATTTTTTTGAGTTTTACAGATCACTTTAAAATACATTTAGATATAATTTAATATGTATAAATATTATATGCGTTATTTAATTCGAAGATTATATTTATTGATTATTGATTAGAAATAACGAAATACCACATTTTCATCAATTAATTCTATTTTTAATCCTGGCAAGTCATATCGAAATTGAATTTTGACACATGACTGTTTGACAGGTGAAACGTGTTTAGATACATCTTTTCTTTATATTATGCACCAAGATTACATGGAAATGAACGCGAAACGCATTTATATTAATTTTGAGGTTACATCTTACGCCTAAATTGTGAGGTTAAAACACACGTTACCTTATGCGTAGTTAATGTTTCTAGGTTAAGTTTTTGGGTGAATGTATCATCCTTTTCATATAAACGATGGAGAAGTTCCAATTTATTGGTTTATATATTTGAAAATTGTAATGTCGCTTTTTGAGTGTTGTTATTATCAGATGCAGCTGGTAGTTTCATACAGATATGAATTGTATCACGCAGCAGTTACCAATTAGCAGAGGTAGAGGACGGACACGGGTAAAGGGCGTCCTCCTGATGACGTTGAATAATTTTTCAACGAAACGTCGAGAATCGTCTCTCGGAATAACATACGGTTCGTATAAAATATCCGCAACCAGTTATAGTTAAATATGTCTAACGACCGTAATAACAATCTTAACTCTTTAATAGTCCAATTTTTTGCCCAAAGAACGAACGTGCTTAGTTGGCTTGAATGTATTTGGACGATTAGAAGGTCTAATGTTTACATACAATTCGATTGATTGTATCATTAATGATGAAAGTGGTTTAGATATAAATGAACATTTTAATTTCCCAGTTGAATTTTCAAACAGTATAGTAAAAGGAAATTATTATTCTTCATAGAAATTTATCCGTTGGTGAGGGCTTATGTAATGATAAAGAATGGTTGTAAGAAACATTAGTAATCATATATTGAGAACTGAAATTAAATATTACAGGTGAAAAGCAGGGAACATTACATTTTACAAGCAGTTAAGCAATTGGTTATCGCCGATTGCTTGCTGCTAGGCCCGGGGTTTGGACTTCATATTGTTAATAATTGTATTCGAGGGATTGGTGAAACTGGTTGTTTTACACAAAATATTGTATTCATTGAGAATTTAAATTACTTAATTTTTCCCTATAATTTCATTTCTTTAGTTTATTTATATGCTTTTGATAACATTTTGACGATAATTATCTTTAAAAACTCTAGGTGAACATACATATATAGCGTGTATCAGTTTTCTAATATACAGTAAAATCCCGTTAATTCAAACCCCGATAATTTGAAAATCCTTATAATTCAACATTTTCAAATAAAAAAGTGTCAAATGTTAATTTTAAAATTAAATTTTTAATTGTTGAAATTAAACGAAATTGAAAAAAGATTTTGATTTTTTCGCAGGTGAAAATAGCAAATATGTCAATATCGGTTAGGTTAAGGTTAAGTAATAGAAATGTCACGATCTTTGTATTAGCATAATAAATATTGCGTTTTCGAAATTCCGATGCTTGAGAAAGTCACATAGATATATTGTGACATCACTTGAATTGGTCACAAAACGCCACCACAACTGCACGCAGGTCCTAGCAGTAGGCAATGGACGATAGCCAATTGTAAACACCAATGGCCGCGTAGCGACCACTACAGGCTACGCGGCGGCCGCTACGGGCCGCGGAGCGGCCCATACAGCCACCTGCAGGACCTAGCAGGAAGCAAACGGCTATCGCTGATTCCTTAACTGTTATAGGTAAGCAATTGTGTTTGCTGCACAGCAAACACAATTGGCCGCGGAGCGGCCATCATTGGCCGCGAAATGGCCACAATAGCCGCCCGCAGGGCCTAGCGCTAAGCAATCAGCGATAGCCGATTGCCTTCCTGCTAGTTTTACATAAACACACAACTCGACTCAATTTCGCTGTCACTGAAATACTGACACTAAATCTAAATTTTAGTTATCTTAATGGGTCATAAGTCTAAAAATAGCACTATAAGGAAAATTTCGTACAGTTATGCCTTTAAAATAATAGCTAAATAGAATCGGATACAATGTGCATATAATTATTCTTGGAATTATTAGGTACAATCCAGTCTGTAGCAATTGCCGTCCGCTACCCCTGCATAAAAGGGGCCGTACAGTTATTTTAGGATATCTTTTAAATGCAAATAAAAAAATCAATTTTTTGAAAATCCTGGCTACACGTAACCCATTAACATTTCTCATATATATATATATATAATTATTGTCACGAGATTGTGGTTGTGAGATGCAAATAAAACACGAAAGAATGCGACCATAAATTGGCGTGCGAGGGCGGGCGTCCCTGTCGCGAAATAGAAGTTGCTCGGGTGTAAATTTATTACACAATACATAATATACCGAGTGGCCAGTACATTGACAAATATATGGAGCATTTGTTAATGTTTAGTTGAAGGTTGTGATGGGTGCAGTAGGTGTCAAGGCGGTTCAAGTCGTCGTGTAGTTTGAGACAGTCCTCTATGTTATTGATGGCAGTGAAAATTTTCATGTTATCTGCGAACAATAGTGTATGTGTATTTAAGAAACAGTTGGAGATGTCATTAATTTAGATATTGAAGAGGAGTGGTCCCAGGAGTGACCCTTGAGGAAAACCTGAGGCGACGCGAACCCAATCCGACTTGAAACCACTAACTACTACCGCTTGACTCCTGTTGGTGATATAGGAGAAGAACCATCTAAGTAGATCTCCATGAATGCCGATTATGAGAAGTTTCTCTAGTAGTTTGGAATGTACGACTTTGTCAAAGGCTTTGCTATATATAGTCTATATATGGCATTTACCTGGATTCGTCTGTCCATGTGGTCTTGTAGAAACTCTACAAAGGATATTAAATTGGAGGTTGTTGAACGATTGGACATAAATCCGTGCTTGTTAATATTTAGAGCTGGCCGAAGGACTGGCAAAACTTGGTCGTAAACGATTTTTTCCAGAATTTTACTGAAAGTGCAGAGTTTTGAGATTGGTCTAAAGTTTGTCACGTCAGTTTTAGTTCCTTTTTTGTGTATTGGAGATACAAATGCTTCCTTCCAAATGACAGAAATTTTCCCTTTGTTTAGTGACCGGCTGAATAGAATGGATAATGGTAGAGATAGACTATGAGAGCATTTGTGAATGAAGTAAGGTGGTATATTATCGGGACCTGCTCCTTGGTTAAGGTCGAGTTGTTTTAAATATTTGAAGGTGGAATTCTGATTAACTTCAATTCTATGTATGTGAGGAATGCTATCAACAGAGCTTTGAAGGGAGCTGTGAGCGGTGGAATTGTCGACTTTGAACACCGAACTGAAGTATTTTGAGAATAAGTTGTCTATATCGGGTCCGTTATCAGCCTAGACTCTGTTATAGAAGATGTTGTCGGGAATTCCATGTGAATTAGAATTATTTTTAACATAGCTCCATAATTTTTTGGGATCTGAGGTGATAAAATTTTCAACTTGTGCCAAATATTGGGTACGGCATTCGCAGTTGAGAGACTCATGTCTCCTACGTAAGAGGGAAAATGTTGCATAATTGTGCGCATTTTTGAATGTTTTGTATTTTCGGAAATATTTAGATTTCTCTTTGGTAAGCTTGATAAGCGCTGGGTTGTACCACGGAGGATAATTGGTATTTCTGGATAGTTTTGTAGGGATATGAGTAGCGATAAGATCAATTAATGTATATTATAGATGCGTCGTAACTAGTACATATTGCACACTGGCTATATCTATTTATATATCGAAGAAGAGAACACTCCACAACAAAGTACAATGTACGCCCTAGAAAGCAGCACCTAATCAGTCCGACCTCCACCTCCGCGGGTAAAGGTTGTCCTCCTGATGACGTTGGATACGTATCCAACGAAACGTCGAGATTCGCTTCTCGGTAATACATAGGGTGCATATAAAATATCCGAAATTACAATTAAATATGATATTATTCAGCATAGCTGTAGCTCTTCCAACAGGCATAACCATCGGCAGGTTGGTCCTGTATATTGGAATGTGAAACAATCTATGCTGACGATGTCGAAGGTAATTATCAGGAACATACAAATCAATGCTCTGCATAATTTTAGTATTATCGATCATACCGCGCAACAATTGTTAAAAACGTGTAATCAAAAACACATTCCTTCTAGTCCTTAGACTATTGTAGCCAAGCATACCCTGGAGAAACTCGGTTGGGTAAAGTCAAGGATAATGCCCGTACTCTCTTATGTAGAGAAACGTCAGAAACTTCTTTTGGACTTTCTCCACCATACTTGCTCTCATGTGGCCCCCAGATCGTCGGGCCACTCTCGATCACACACGCCACTACTTCGCACCAAGGAGTTGTAAAGATTTCTCAGTATGCGAGTATTCTCGAAACCCTGGCAGTACGCAGAACAAATCCTAACATTCTCAAAGCATTACCACTGATCGTCTCTATGTGATCGTGAAATGTTAGGTTGCTTACAAATCTAACCGTTTTACTGCTGACCATTTTTCACATACTGTGCAAAAATTGCTTATTTTATAAAAAATTTAATTAAGTTTGATTAAGTGTTCATATTTCATCATATTATTTCAATATTTTTATCAAATATAGAGGGATTTTCATAATTCTTTAAGTTATGTACAGGGGGCATATCAAACTATCCAAATAAAACAAAAAGGTTACTGTAACTGTATTTATTTATATTTATAAAATAAACAAACGTGGAGATTATAAAAGAAAATTATTTGCAAATATGTTTCCCCACACAAATTCCATGCACTCCCTTCTTACAAATGCATTTTTCGATTCGTAGACATTCTGATTTCATCGTCACTGTCACTACTTTCATTAGGAGAAAGATTTTCACTCAATGTTTCACAAGTGTCTTCATCATCACTACTTGACATCTTATGAGCGGTAATAAATAATTTTTACTAATAAAAAAGTATTAAAATTGATTTTTAACCAAAATATAAATGTAATTTAATATTATTATTGACGAATTAAAAAGAATTTACACGCACGCAATGCGACACACCCATTCAGTTCGATACCGAAAATCAAACTGTGTACCTTCGATATATCCACGCTACGCAGTTTATGCGCACTTATAATGTGTCGCTATATCGACGGTACGCAGTAAAACAGTTAACATTCGATGTTCTTGTCAGATTTTGGTCGTTCATTCTGTAGCGAAAAAATAGAATTTTTTGGGCCCTAGTGAAGGATGTAACCGAACACTTGGAAACATTAAACAAAAGTTTATTTCATCTTCCCCATTCACATATATTTGATATATCTGCCTGGAGAAGATGAAAATCGTCCAAAGTTGACACCTTTAAGAAAAGCTTTAAGTTATCCACAAATAACAGAAAGCGCGAGTTTAAAATTACATTTTTTATATTATTGATAAAAATCGAAAACAACAATGGACTCAGGTTAGATCCTTGCGGGACACCCGAGAAGGTAGAGAAGCACTCTGACGCGAATAGACCATAGGAGACGTATTAGTTCCTATTTTGGAGGTAGTTCGCCATTAATTTTAGCATACCATCCGAGAAACCAATCTCATACAACCTTTTCAATAAGACATCATGGTTGACTGTATCAAAGGCTTTGGCGAAGTCATTATATGAACAGTCTACCTGATGTCCCGCGTCCAGAGCTTCCGTGACGTAATTTGTGAAAACCATCAGATTTGTCTCAACCGTGCGGCCTTTCCTGAATCCATGTTGTTCCTCAATTATAAACGGCTATACTCGGGAAGCGACAGTTCTACTTATTATGATTTCAAATACCTTAGCTGATGCAGAGAGAACAGCTACAGGTCTATAATTTTCTATGGATGATTTAGAACCACTCTTATGTATGGGAGTAACTTTTGACTTCTTCCATGTTTCCGGGAAGACCCCTGTATTTACAGAAAGATTATACAAAAAACAGTGTTTTTTTTATCATTTCCACACAGCCTTTTAAGAAGAATGTTGGAATGAGATCTGGCCCAAGAGAATGGGTATTACTTAGATTTTTAATAGTGTTGGCCACATCCTTTTCATTGATATATTGAACATCAATAGATTGTGTACCGATTGGAGAACATTTTTTAGCAATATTAACATCGAGAAGCGGAGGTTCATTACTATAAACTGTTTTAAAATGACCTGCAAACGCCTCGGCAATATCTGCACCCCATACCAGTTTTTCGCCCCAAGTCATGGAATCAATATTCCCACCATCCGCTTTTTGGGATTTTATATAGGCCCAAAACGTATTAGGATCTTGAAAATATTGTTTTCCATCCTGGAAATGAACTCCCGGTGTGCCAATCAAATGCTACGTCTTACGATAGATCTGTAACGTCCAAACATTTCATAACCACTGTGACGTCCAAAGGCTTTCCAGTTTTTATGATTGAAATGTTTAATTCATATATCCCTAACAATATCCCTAGAAAACCATTCCGGATATCGCCTTCCGCCGGTAGCCTGAGATTTTCGTGGGAAGCAGGAGTCTAGTACAACCTCGACAGTATAATAAAAATATTGTACCGCCTCATTCACATCCAATATGGTATACATCTCGCCCCAGTCGGTAATGTCCATAAGAGAGTACAGTTTGTCGAAGTCACCTTTATAAAAGTTCCAGCCCCTCCGACGAACCGTACCCTCTCCGGGAACTCTAGTTCGACGGGGGCGATATGAAATCGGATAGTAATAAAATTCAAGGGCGGGGTGGTAATTATCTTCTTTCGTAAGTGTGATAATGACCGAGAAATATCAACTGCTCTTCTACAAAATATTAAATCCAGAGTTCTACTTCTGGAGTTCAAAATATTATTATTCTACGAGAGACCTAACATAGAGCATAAAAAAATTAAGTCAGCTTCTACACTCGAATTTTTCCGAGCTGACTGCAGGTTAAAGTCCCTCAACATAATGAGATTTTTATCCTAAAGTAGTTCTAAACTGGATAACATCTTATCGAAGAACAGTCGATATATATCAGAGATGATCATATCATACTTAGAGCAGGATTCATCAAACTTTGTGAGCATTCTCTGTAGGTCATTTTTGTTTTCCGCTATAATTGTAGTCAGCATAGCAGAGAATTCCCACAGCTTCCTTACTAAGAGTGTACCCCAATTCGAAGATTATTAGTATCTCAGATAATAATTTTATCTTCAGATGTAACCCTAGCCCATACATATCGTTAATTTTATGAAAGGTTTACTAATATTTAAGACGTTTTGTTAGTGGAATATTTGAATTAATCATCCTGCTATATATCCCCAATAATACTAATTCGGAATGTCCATCCTTAACCGTACCTAGGATCCAATAGCTGATCTCATTCCGTTTTCAAAATTAGTGTGTAGTTGATCTCATTCTGTTTCCATTATTAAATAAAATGAAAAAAAGTTAGTAACTTAATAGTACTCCTTATCAAATTGTACATCGATTGATTTCCCAATGCACTTTTTATTTTGACTAATTAATATATGACTAATTAACTAATCTAATTTCGAATGCCCGTCTGTTTGTCCGCAACTTGCTGGAATTACAACAACAATACTGATGATGACTAGCCACTAATGAGCCCGCCCGGGCGCCCGAGTGTGATATGTCAATAATTAATAATTACTTAAAGTGAAGTCGAAAGTCAAAAATAAACAGTCTGTCATTGTTGACGGGTTGTAGATAGTATATGTACACGATGCAGTAAGAATTCTGAGTATTATCTGAATATTAAAATCTGAAAAATTATTTGAACAGTTGGTGCAATCCCACCTCTGATGGGCTGGGCTGCGTGCAGTGGCTCCCTGGGTACGGGAGCTGGGCTCCTGGGATTACTCCTTTACTCGTGGCAATTCCCACACTTCAATGCCCTCTCCTGGAACCTGCGGCCGGATTATTCCAGGGCTGGTTATAGAATGATGTCCGTCACTAATCCTGGTATGTTCATTATTTCCCTAATAATTAATTTCATTAAAATTCCGAAATTTGAGTATTTCATTTTTGGAGATATCATTGGGAGCCATTCATTACTTCTGGTTTGGTTTTGATTAGCTTGATTTGATTAGTTTCTTGAGAAATAAAATTAACTGACCAACGGTTAGCCTTTATTTTCCATGAATAAACTTGTCTCTTGAACAACATGATATTTGGAAATCTATTGATAAAATTATAAAACAAAACAGAACGGTTGAATACTAACAAGTGAAATAATATTTAATAAATAAATTTTTCCCGCGATTACTTACAATAATTTTTTATATTGTCGCAGTCGCAAAATCGATCAACGTCGGTGCAAAATAAATTTGTCTAAACGAAACTGTTCTCATTTCTGTTATATTTCTTCAAGGAAATAATCAGCATTATTAATTAAGTAAATTTTTTTTTTAGATTATCAACGCCCTAGTGGGCTTTCATAGTACAAGAAAATTAAAAGGATTTTTATACACCTAATATAAAACACGTTTTACAGTAATTAATTAAAAAATAATAATACAAATAAAACATATTTAAGATAAATGAACAATATAAAATGTAACAATAGAAATTAACAATATATATATATATATATATATATATGTTACAGTGAACCTAGTGATTTTCTAGTGAGTCCATCATTCACTGGCATTTTAGAGAAAGTATATTCAAGGTCATTCTTATCATATTCAAAGAGTTTTTCACCAATAGAATTGAATACAATATTTTAACTTGCACTTACTAGTGAATTTATTGGTTTCCGAACTGTCAAAAATTAAATTTGACAAGTCTGAAATCCGTTTCCGTAAAAATCTATGCTTTTAAACGAACTTTTATTTATCCAAATTGAAACAACCGGGCCTTGAATAACAATTTAATAAGTCATTGCGTGAACAAGGTTCTTACTGCATTATTAATTTCTTCTGTGCAAATCAACATTATGTAGGTAACGGATATTATTAAAATAGTCATTTTGAAGTGTTGAAAGTTTCGTCTGCACCAATTCTTCATTATATGATTTTATAACAAGATTCTAATGGCACATGGACCTTGTTTTTCAAAATTTATTTTGCGTTTTGTGTCTCATTCTACACTAGTCTAGTCCAAAGTCATCACAAAGCGACAGTATTTCTAATTTTTATCCTTTGAGCGATAGCATATTCTCTATTCTGTGGCGATAGTTCTGTTTCTCGAACTGTCACACTTCTGGACTGGTCTTTGATATTCAATGATTAGTTTAGGTAGGTAACTAAAACGTAATATATTTTTAAAATTTTAATCGCGAACACTTACGAAATTCTGATCATCTTATAATTCAAAAGACAGTCGATTAAACTCATAAAAATGATACGGTGCGAGCAAGCTTCACGTCTGTCACCGACGTCGAGCCGAGTAAGTTTGCGAACTTAAAAACCGCGCACTTTATGTTGTACGTCTACCACCCGTGCTTTACACGTGCGCAAACAAGAAACGCAAACGACATTAGACACATTTTTGATAAAAAGATAGAAAATTGGAAATGCGGAAGAATCTGAATGAATTCAAACGTAAATGATGACTTAGAATCTCTTTGATTTTTGTATTTTTCGCATCGAGTGTTTGTTACTTGACACACTTTTAAAGGTTCATTTAAAATTAATAATACCGGGTGTATGTTTATTTATGTTTCTATATTTGTAAGAAATAAACTTTTGTTGTATTGTTATAAAAAAAACATATTTAATAAACTTAATTGACAAAATACATATTCATTAATAAAAATTTTCCCTTAACCCCACAATATTTACATGGTGACATAACCTCGTTTTGTTCCGGCAGTCGTCAGATATCATAAAAAACCCGAGTGCGCGATCTTTCAGCCGACACCTTACTTCGCGATTCGTATTCGTTTTGCGGTGCCGCTGTCCTATTTTAATTTAGGAGTTAAAATAGGACCGCAAAATGAATAAAAATCGCCTAGTGTAGTGCCGCCTTTATACTTTCTACGCTTTAAGAATTACGTGTACAAATTGATGGTTTCACCGATATATTGTCTATTGTTGAGTAATGTATTTTCACGGATTATGTGTAGTGAATCTGAGAATTCGTGATTTAGATGTTTTCACTGCCCCCACTCTGCCCGACCGGGAAAAGTACATTTTTACTAGTGAAAGTATAGTCTCACTAAAAATGCAAATTCGCTGTAACATATAATATATATATTATGATTAGTACACAAGCAAACAGTAATAATTAGAAACCTTAAACAAATTAATAATAGAGTTAAATAAAGATAATTAAACCAATGTACCAGGTAAATAAGATAAGAAGATAAAAAAAATATACATATAAAAGATAAAATAAAAACATAATTAAAAGGTTAATTAATTAGGACTCTTTAAAACAATAATTAGGACTTTAAAATAAATAAATATATATATAATTCGTGGGGAACATAAGTAAAAATTTAGTCCATTAAACTGTAATTAATGCTATTGATATATTCTAAGTCAAAGTAATTCTTTACTTCGGGTATGCTCCTACAATGAAAAATGTCTACGAATTCCGAAAATTTGTTTCCAATTTTCTAAATGAGTTACAAAAAATGGATCAAATTTAATTTAGCAATAAAAAATTCTTTGAGCCCGGGAAAATATTAAGGTAGTTTGAAATTAAATGTAATTAAGATAAAGAAAATGGTAATAAATCTCAAAAGAATGCTATTAATGTATTATTGTGTTGAGAGGCTCCCGTACGTCGACTATTAGCAATAGTTTAATAACCTCCTGCTAAAAATGGTGCTAGTATCGCTTAAAAGTGTTTTATTTGTTACACGAAAGATGATCTCGAAATATATAATACTATAAAATGTAATAGAAATGTGCAAACTTTTACGCCTGACCTTTTAACTACGTATTGCGCACCTATCAACAGTTACCCACTGCTTATATATTATTTCATCAATAAGCCCTTCTTCAAATTTATTTAACAATAAATTTGTTTAATACCAGGGCACTTGTTACATTCACTCATCTACCAATTTAATGAGGCGGGATTGCACATTATTTTTGCAAGACAACTAATAGACTAGCATCACAAGCGATAATGGGAGATGGGATTAAGTCAATCCTGAGAGAAGCTGGAGTGGAAGCAATACCGGAAAATGTTCCGCTGTAGCCTTTTTGATTTGGCCGTAAAACTACCCGATAGAAGAAATACTGTCAAGAGAAAACTGACAGAATGGAGTCACCAAAGAGAAATTCCACCAAATATAGACAATAGATAAACTGTCTATTTGCTTGTTCCTGTGCAGAACACTCGGCATCAATGTTTTCTGGTACCACAACTGATTTTGGACAACCTCCTTTAAATTCGTCCATGAGCAAACTTTCACAGTGGTTTTCAAATGCTTCATCGCCAAAGTCTAATTGAATTGATCGATGTACTGTTGCTTAGATAACATTAAAAGTCGTAGTAAATCAATGGCTCGATAATTTCATTTTTTAGCTGAGGTGGAGTTTTCAAGTTACTGTTAAAACACAAATAGTATCCATATGATAAAAAATTCTAAGTAAGCATGTATACTTTCAAAAATATAAAACTTTACTTAGATGGATATGTCATCTAATTAAAGCAGACGCCTATGAACACTATTGTTGCCAGTTCCGGATACATAAACAGCTTATAAAATATGTAAACCTTTCTTTTTAATTATTTTTTCATACTTATTTATCTTAAGGTATATTGTACAGTTTTATATTTGTGGAACTTGTGTGTAATATAAAAACATAAAATATGTGGCATTCCCCCTTTATCTGGACAGCAATGAAGCATAATAATCGTAATTTGACATATATTTTGTGTGTTACTAATATAACATACCTTATAATCCTGAGAATAAGGGTAATTATCTGTCACATTTATACTCACGTGAAGTAAGAAAACAATTTTCACATGGTTTCAAAATTGACTCAGTTTCCAGAGGTCCCTCAATTTTACACGGATTCAAATGTTTATATTGTTTTTTAATATTGCAGCACTTTGTCGAAGAGTTGCACTACGCCACACAGCCATCATCACAGCTGCTTGCTGTGCTGCCCCTTACCTGGATGTAACCAATACTTGGTTTGCCTTAGAATCCCTACCACTGAATATTTATTTTATGTACTTAGGTAATTATTATTATTTCCTAATTTATTTTATTTATTTCTGATGATGGCATTAGCAATTATATATTTCACACTAATGGAAATAAAAACACTTGTTTTTTAGTTCCGCATTTTTAATATTTTGAGACGCATTCCGTCTGATTGTCAATCAGTCAATCAAAATCAGATTATCAATCTGATTGAGATGAGATTGATAATGGCCCTTATAAGGCGAAAGCATCTGAAATTTAAAATGTAGAACTAAAAAAGCAAGCATTTTTATTTCCATATTTGTAGTTATGGTGTTCTATAAACTTACCTCCAAAACAATAAATTAATTACATATTTATTAAATTGAACTGAACATCTTCTTCTCTAAATTTTGTGGTTATCTATCTTCAGAAACACTGTAGTTCAATTGCCATGCCATGTGTATTATATTCTACATGCTTGCAACCTGGTGACTAAATTATTATTTCCTAAGGGATTTTCAATGTTCCCATATTTTATTGAGACATTCTTATGGCACATGAGATACATACCAACCTTCACTCTCAAATCTCCAAAATGAGAAATCAAAGTTTTTAAGTAATATATATTAATATGTAATCTTTATACATGATTCATTGCTTATTGTACTGTTTAAATTTCAGCATGGCAGTTCAACAAAAAATCTGACAGTAACAGCTCGAGGAAACTATTCAGATTTTCATTAATTCACCTACCTGCACTGATGTTTTTATTTTTGGTGAATAAAAAGCATTGGAGCTCAGATGCAGAAACTTCTGAATTAGGTTCAAAAGAAATAATTACATCCCAAGGGATAAAACTTTCAGAAAAGAAATTCAAAGCAATGTTACCAAGAGGCCCCGTCGTAACCGCTCAGGACGATTTACCGATTGCTATAATGGATACGGCATCTTCTGTGCATTAAAGTCAACTATGTTCATGTGATTCTAGTTATTAGTAAACAACAAATACCTTCAAGTTATTTATTTAATACGTAGAATGATGACACATTTTAAAAGGTCTTCTTTTATGTTTTTATTTCTTGGGAAATAAAAAAATTGTGTATCAAAAAGCAATATGAGCATCACATCTACAGGTGTACGTGAACTTCTTTTTATAAGAGCTTTTACCATTTTTAAAAGTAAAAAATATAATTAATTT
This sequence comes from Agrypnia vestita, assembly GCA_016648135.1. Lineage (NCBI taxonomy): Eukaryota > Metazoa > Arthropoda > Insecta > Trichoptera > Phryganeidae > Agrypnia > Agrypnia vestita. The sequence goes on along the minus strand of JADDOH010005755.1, from coordinate 8,416 downwards.
TCATAAAAAAGCAGCTAATTAATGTATTATCCATTTCGTATAAAGTTAATTCAATTTAACAATTCTTAAAATTATTTATCATTTTTCCAACTATACCTCCAACCCTTACTTTTTGAAAAATATATTTAAAAATTATCAATTCTGTTAAAAATAAAAGATCTCTGTCAATGTATTTCACCAAATACTTTTGTGAGTATTTTTTTATTTATATTTTGCTTGTAGAAAGCGATGCACATAAAAATAATTTAAATCACTGGTGTTCCTCCTAAAGTAACACTTTATGTTTAGGGATTGGCATTGAGAATGATACATTTTTTAAAAATGTGTGTTGTGTGCAGTAGAATGGATTAATAAAAATTTTATGAAAATGAATTGTTTTATGTTTTTTTTATTATCACAATGAAATTAATTCATTGTTTAAGTACAAAGTTACCCATGAATGGCACTTTCCGTTACTTAAAATTTCTGTAATGTCTTTTTTTGTGTCAAAAATAAAAATCATATCTTCGAAGATATGTAGTCAGGTATGTAGAGCATTTAGAATACTTAGTATAGTGAAATATATAGGAAGACCAAAACTGCTGTAGTTAAATGGTGTCGTTGCGGACTGCTGGGCCCTGGAGCAACAAAAAAGAAAAAAGGAAAAAAGCAGTCAGCGACAGAGCAGCATGGAGGACTTTCTTGGAGGCAGCTAGGACCCACCAAGAGTTGTAACGCTGAGGATGGATGGATGGATGGATAGTATAGTGAAATATAATGTATATTGGGCCAGAAATTCTTTTTCCTCCGAAGATTATGCATTTTCACTTATGTTTTGAATTTTTTGCTAAATTTGCATTAGTTTCATTATTAATCACATTAACTTATCTGATTAATTAATTAATCTGAACAAAGTGTGCCATCAAAAATGTGTATAGATTCTTCAAATACTTGGTTCAATAAACCAACATTTATAAAATGTTACAGATCAAAACAATAGCAGCTGTTATGTAATAAAGAGTTATTGTCAATATCTGCAAAATAATTTGCTAGAGAATTGAAGATATTAATCTATCCCGTTTTCTCAGATTTTGCCTATTTAAATTTTAATCTTCTGTTAAGTGGAAATTGGGAGAATCTTTTTGTTGCATTGGATAAGTGTTAAATGCTTTACATCGCATACATTATTTAGTTGCAATTGTTATTTTATACAGCGAAAAATATTTTTATTTTTATTAAAAACCGTTTCACCTTCAATTTGTAAATGGATTATTTCCCCTACATCTGTATTTTTCCTTATTCACTGCCTAATAAAATTCATACAAATTTCTGACAATAATGTTTCAAAATTTTCATGATTAAGAATGTTCTTAGGTTTTCACGACCACTCATCTTTTGGTTTGTGTCTTTTGGGTTGGGGTATTATGCCGTGTTTTTACGACCTTTCTGGCCGATGTTTCAGATCACATTGCAAGGTCCATCATCAGGGCTGATCAATGTAATCACTACTTCAAAAATATGTTTATTATATCGTCCCCTTAGAGGTAAAACTCAATAAGTGACATTAGAGTACTTTTGAGATAATTTGGTTTAAAAATTCAAAACGTGATATTAAATCAAATACAATTAATTTGTTGTTTATTTTTTTGGAGTGTTACAAATAATTTAGGAGTGCATAACATACAATGAAAATATTCAGGATAAAGGAGAACGGTCATTTTGGCCTAGGAACCAATAACAACATGATATATATCATTGGAAAGGTTCTTTCATGTACTTTAACTATTGTTATGGTGGGAAGTCCCAAATCGCTGTGTGAAAAAATTTATTGCACAATAAAGCCAGACTTAGACAAAAATAAAAATAAATAATTTTTTCAGAATTTCATCGTAAAATGGTAAAACAACTAGTAATATGTCATTTTATGTAGGTACAGTGTTTCGGACTGGATCAGATGTGGTCCTGAAAAGGGTCTTTTCAGAACTTAACGAAGGCGAGCTTCATGTCTCGACACGGTCGCCACGAATTTATGTCTTCATTGCTATTTATGTATGAACAAAAGATGAACGAACATAATATAACCCTAGTATAATATATCTACTGTAATAAATAAAATAAAAACAAACCTGCAATAGTGCATGTTCCTGTAAATAATCTGCAAGCTCAGGTTGATCTTGTGGAATATTTTCAGCCAAAATGTGACACTGATACCTTCTGTTGTGTGGCCCACGCTGGCACATAACACAATCATTGTAGTGTTCATCCATGACTAAGTATGGCGTTTGCTCAGTACCAGGAATACGCAAATTAAAGGTTCCCCGTACTCCGCCTCGTAGTGCACACCAAAAACTGTTAGATGGCCAAATTGTAAAAGTGCCAATCGACAGTAGTGGCGTAGAAATTCGCTTCAGTCCAAAGCGAAAAATCGTAGTCCAGTATCACAACAATGTCGCAGAAAAATACAGAAACAGTCCAAATCCAAAGCAGTAGTCAAGTCCAAATAGTGGCAGAAGTCCAAAGTAAAAAGCAGGGGTCGAAATAAAACTGAGGGGAAGTGGTTCAATGGGCGTCTTCAGTATAGAATGAATCTGGTGCGCCAGTGAAACCGTTTATATGCAAAATTCAGAGCCATGCCCCCCGGAATGGGTCCGGGCCAATCACAGAGCGCCTTCGGCTGAGAGCGATGCGGGTCCTCGTCCTTAACACGTCTAGTGCTGAAAACGCATATAGGCGTTCTCAAAAACTTTCGCTGTGTGCTGAAAACGCCTATCGGCGTTCTATACCTGTGGGTTGGTGCTGGACAATACATCGTATAGTTGGGTCGATTTCTTTCGCTTTTTTTCCATTCCTTCCGTTTATGAACATAAGTTCGTTCACACAGGAATTTTTGTGTGTTGTTTTTTTATATTTTTTATTGTTATTGTAATATTTTTATGTAAATATTATATTTTCCAATTTTTACGGAAAAACACTTTTCATTGTGTAATGAGAACTTTTCCATAATAGGGCAATTTTCAATGATTTTTTTTTTCAATTCGTATGTAAGAGTCTTCTAAGAGTAAAGACAATTTTTACGTGGTATAAAAAAAATATAACTGACCCAAAAAATTTTGTCAGTTATATTTTTTATATTTGTGTAGAACAAACTTTCTAGTGTAATATTTTTCAAGGATAATTTGTGCGCACTTACTGCAAACTTGAATTGAGACACTGTCTACTGTGTAGGGGGTAAAGGATAACAGTAGTGTTCCATAAGACTTTTTCATAAAAATTGTTACCGATATTAATGTTTTCATACATATAAAAAAATACATCAACCGTTCTCACAAAAGCGATCTAGAGTTGAAGCTATAATAATTAATAGGCAGGAATAATTCAAACAAGCTGACGTTGGCTATTAGTGAAACTATACTTTCCTAGATTTTGTACTTAAGACACTAACCGAATAAAAAGAAAACGAAGCAAATTATTTTGAAAAAAAATGTGCACAATAAATGTAAAGATACATTTTATTTTTGCCCTGAATGCCTGACCAACCGGATTTTTTTCTTTTTATTATTTGTTTACCAATTACATTTACAGTGTTATGTAAACAGTGTTATGTATTATTATTTACAGTGTTATGTAACTGCACAGCACTTTTACAGTATGGTTTAGAACAATGTTTTCATACATTTTGAAATATGAACTGCTTCAATTTGAAATGTCAAAATTATGTACTATATTTTCTATAATTTTTTGTTTTTTATCACTAATCCTAAAATCCTACGCCTTTGAGAAACATTATAATATATCATATTTATTTTTAATCGACATGATATAAAAATGAAAAATATATACGAAAAAAATAACTGTAACTGTATAACTACAGAGAATTGTAAAATATCTGAAGATAAGATATGCAATAATAATAATTTTTGAAAAATAATTATTTTGGTGAATAATATTGACCAGATATATTTTTGGGGGAGTGTAAACGCACTACATGACATTTGTCATTGAAAAAACTGTGGTGTGTTTATGGCGGTGCTGACCGCCCGGAGAGAACTAATGGGTTTATGGGGGTAAATGACAATAAATTATCCCTAAAATCATTCTCTTAAGAATTTTAAATATTGGCTAAATTTTTAGCACCGAGATGATGTCAAAGAAAATCGTTCAGCAGTCAAAGTGTTAATGACATAGTCACTCGGGGTCGTCGGTCATGCCGATCGTGCATCTAAAAGATCCTCTTCAGGGCCATCAAACTGGTATTTCTCATATTATATTTTGTTTTTTAAATTATTAGGAGTTTGTTGAAAAATATTAGAAATTAGTTCAACTTATTTTTGTCCATTAAAAGAGACGCTCTAGTGTCAATTTAGAAAGATTAATTTAAAAATAAATAAAATAAAATCGGCGCGCCCCGTCATGTCTTGTGCGACAAGACTCTGATTCTGAGCGGCCTGGCATCCCGATCAGGTCAGACGCAAGCGAAATGTGGACAAATTCCATAACGCCTTTCCATTAGTTAGTGGCTGCAGTGGTAATGACGTCACTGGCTATGCGGGCCGGTCGCCCGCATTCAAGATGACGACATCGGTCTACTCCATTCGTGGCGACCGTGTCTTCGCTTAACGCGACCGCCTTCGTTAAGTTCTGAAAAAATTTTCAGAACTTAACGAAAGGCCTTTTCAGGGCCACATCTGATCCAGTCCGAAACACCGAAACACTGTACCTACATAAAATGACATATTACTTGTTGTTATACCATTTTACGATGAAATTGTGAAAAAATTATTTATTTTTATTTTTGTCTAATTCTGGCTTTATTATGCAATAACTTTTTTCACACAGCGATTTGGGACTTTCCGCCATAACAATAGTTAAAGTACATAAAAAATCCTTTCCAATGATATATATCATGTTGTTATTGGTTCCTAGGCCAGCTCCCATACATTTTTGCCCATCCCCTTTATATTTCATATTAATAAAAAGGTTTTTTGCACTTATTGACTTTTACCTGGACAGAAAAAAAAATGTTTTGCTAAATATTTTTTCTAGAGAATGATGTTTTAATACACTCTCATTTCATATTAATAAGTTGTATTTTAGTTTTAAAATAACATATAAAATGCGAAAAAAACATATTATTAACATTTTTACAGTATATCTAACAATCGCTAACACTTTTTTCATAATCGGCTGGCTGTGGAGTCTTTTAATTTCATTTCATTCTGAAACAATAATGATAATAGTAAATTATGATTAATAAATATGATAAAAATTTACTACTATTATAAAAAATTTTTTTTTAATCTATCTTTAATCGAATGACGATCCAGATGTAGTGAAACTGCGCAGTACTTAGTTAAACGGACTATGATTTCTCAGAATACGGAATATTATCGAATTTCGAAAATATTTATATGGATATTTGGAAGCCCCATAGTAAATATAATTAAGGTAAGGACAAAAGAAATGTTAATGCACATAACTATCGTTCTAGGAAATGTATGGTAAAACTTTTCTTGAAAGGTAATGTGATCCTAAGCAACTCAATTCTATTCTAAGAATTGGGTTTTTCGACTAACTAGGCAATTAATAACGTTTGTATAATGAAATATAAATGCAAATAATTGTGGGGATTATCCGGATTATATTATTTGCACTTGCTAAAAAGAATTTACAGGGGCCTTTCATTGTTTGGATATTTGACATTACCTTTATAAATAAACTATTTTTGTTGATATGTACACAACGGGACTCATTTATCTTTCCGTGCTCCGAAAAACGTATTATGATTTATTTAGAAGTTGAAATGAAATTTATAGAAACTGTAGGTATAACTTTGAGCAGTCATTTCATAGTTACAATTATAAAATAATGTAGGTATACTCTAGATTAACTTTACTTGGTGGTTTCTGTCGTAATTATTAACTTCATCCATAAGAAAGTTTTCTGAAGATACATTTGGGAGGTTGTTAACATGTAAATGTTAAGGGATGGTTGATTTTTGGTTCCTTTTTCTTGTGCCAATGAGTGATTTTATATAGATTAAATTGGGATGAACTGGATATTACCAACAGCATTTTTGGGATTTTTTTTTTGTAAAAAATATATATTTTTTTATTGCATTGCCAGCAATGGATCTTTTTGGATGCACACTGTAAAAATGAAGTTTAAATTTTATCGCGTTTGGTCACAATCTTTAATTTTGTGAGAAACACATAACGCAATTTTTCTCAATTGGACCAGCAAATTTCTTACTAGGACCGCAAAAAATATTGAATTGGCTTGATTGCATTGCCAAGCAAGGGACTTGCCATGGGGCATAACACATTGTTAAAATGAAGTTAAAATATCATAGAGCTTTGGTCACAATCTTCAATTTTGTGAGAAACACATAACGCTAATTTTCTCACTTGGACCAGCAAATTTCTTACTAGGACCGCAAAAATATTGAATTTTTTTATTGCATTGCCAGCAATGGATCTTGCTGGATGCACACTTTTAAAATGAATTTAAATTTCATCGCGTTTGGTCACAATCTTCATATAGGTGAGAAAACCATAACGAAAATTTTCTCACCTGTACCAGCAAGTTTCTTACTAGGACCGCAAAAAATATTGAATATTTTTATTTCATTGCCTGCAATGGAACTTGCTGGATGCACCTGTGAAAATGAAGTTTAAATTTCATCGCGTGTGGTCACAATCTTCAAATATGTGAGAAACACATAACGCAATGTTTCTCACTTGGACCAGCAAATTTCTTACTATGACCTTAAAAAATATTGAATTTTTTTATTGCATTGCCAGTAATGGATGTTGCTGGATGCACACTGTTAAAAATAATTTTAAAGTTTATCGCGTTTGGTCACAATCTTCAATTTTGTGAGCAACACATAACGCTAATTTTCTCACTTGGACCAGCAAATTTCTTACTAGGAGCGCAAAAAATATTGAATTTTTTTATTGCATTGCAAGCAATCGATCTTGCTGGATGCACACTATTAAAATGAAGTTTAAATTTCATCGCGTTTGGTCACAATCTTCAAATATGTGAGAAAACCATAACGAAAATTTTCTCACCTGGACAAGCAAGTTTCTTACTAGGACCGCAAAAATATTGAATTTTTTTATTGCATTGCCAGCAATATAACGTGATGGATGCATACTGTGAAAATGCAGTTTAAATTTCATCGCGTTTGGTCACAATCTTCAATTTTGTGAGAAACACATAACGCTAATTTTCTCACTTGGACCAGCAAATTTCTTACTAGGACCGCAAAAAATATTGAGTTTTTTAATTGCATTGCCAGCAATGTAACTTGATGGATGCACACTGTGAAAATGCAGTTTAAATTTCATCGCGTTTGGTCACAATCTTCAATTTTGTGAGAAACACATAACGCTAATTTTCTCACTTGGACCAGCAAATTTCTTACTAGGACCGCGAAAATATTGAATTTTTTTATTGCATTGCCAGCAATGGATCTTGCTGGATGCACACTTTTAGAATAAAGTTTAAATTTCATCGCGTTTGGTCACAATCTTAAAATATGTGAGAAAACCATAACGAAAATTTTCTCACCTGGACCAGCAAGTTTCTTACTAGGACCGCAAAAAAAATTGAATTTTGTTATTGCATTGCCAGCAATGTAACTTGATGGATGCACCTGTGAAAATGAAGTTTAAATTTCATCGCGTTTTGTCACAATCTTCAAATATGTGAGAAACACATAACGCAATTTTTCTCACTTGGACCAGCAAATTTCTTACTAGGACCGAAAAAATATTGAGCTTTTTAATTGCATTGCCAGCAATGGACGTTGCCGGATGCACACTGTTAAAATTAATTTTAAATTTCATGGCGTTTGGTCACAGTCTTCAATTTTGTGAGAAACACATAACGCTAATTTTCTCACTTGGACCAGCAAATTTCTTACTAGGACCGCAAAAATATTGAATTTTTTTATTGCATTGCCAGCAATATAACTTGATGGATGCATACTGTGAAAATGCAGTTTAAATTTCATCGCGTTTGGTCACAATCTTCAATTTTGTGAGAAACACATAACGCTAATTTTCTCACTTGGACCAGCAAATTTCTTACTAGGAGCGCAAAAAATATTGAATTTTTTTATTGCATTGCCAGCACTAGACCGTGCTGGATGCACACTGTGAAAATGAAGTTAAAATATTATCGCGTTTGGTCACAATCTTCAATTTTGTGAGAAACACATAACGCTAATTTTCTCACTTGGACCAGCAAATTTCTTACTAGGACTGCAAAAAATATTAAATTTTTTTATTGCATTGCCAGCATCGCTCCTTGCTGGATGCACACGTTTAAAATGAAGCTTAAAGTTCATCGCGTTTGGTCACAATCTTCAATTTTGTGAGAAACACATAACGCTAATTTTCTCACTTGGACCAGCAAATTTCTTAATAGG
>JADDOH010005753.1:0-12236 GCA_016648135.1 Agrypnia vestita | reverse complement strand
CATATTTCCGAAATTACTTTGGCCCTTCTAGAAACCGTTACAGAATTCTACAGTTTCGCCTATACGAGAGACAGCCGATATCGTCCACGTCCTGAGTCGGCCTAAAAGCCAACTATATGCGGCGGAGCTGAGGAATAAACGCTAGTAGCAAAACTTCCTTACATAGTACAGTCATAACTATAATACCACCGTGGTTAAAATACTGAAATATAAAACAATACAATCGTTGCCAAGTTAACGGCATACGCTAAAGATTCCGCCCGCCTTGATTATCAATACCTCATAATAGCAGCTTAGAACAGTGTTAGCGCAACCACACGCGGTACCCATTTACGACAGATTTACAAGATATAATAGCATACGTTATATTCAAAACACAAGTAAGAAACCTACCGATAGCGCGTCCCACGTTGTCCAATCTGCTCAATCTGTTCATAGTACATAGTAGGGGAAGACAAACATATATATATTCACAACTAGGCGCAACAGAGGCTCAGGGCAAGCTTTGTCTGACATTATCACAGCCCGAGATTCTAAGGGAATGGAAGATACAGTTTTGTAAGTGAAATTTAAGAAGTGTCTAACCACTTCTGTTCAAACGCGGATTCTAGATGCCCCCCCCCCCCCTGTAGGGGGGAGGGGGATGCGGCCCCAGAGCATCGCCGCATCCGGTGGTTAACTCCTGTTTAGACATAACCTCCCACACTAAGCTGCAGACCAAGATCAAGCCGAGACTCTATTGCTCCTGCTGGAATCCCACGAAGTCCTCGCTTCCCGGCGACAAACATATCAGGAAGAAATCCCGCGTCTGATATTAAGGTTTGTATATTGTCCCGCGGGGAAGTCAAATTGACTGGTGTATAATGATGAGGATCCCACGTTGCGGCTACATGAGCCGGATTATTATGATGTTTACTGCTGATTAAAGGGCTGAATGAACTAACTGGGTGACTGGAAAAGACTCGTCCTTGAGCGCGTCAGTCAGAGCCATGTTAGCATCGCCAAATATAGTTGATGTGATTGATCCCACGGTGTAGTCTTATTGACTAGAGATATTAAATGATGGTAAAACAGCATGATTATTACAGTTGATTGTGTAGTTCCTGATATGTTTCTCGCTGGCCGGGAAGAGAGAACCCCGAAGGTCTCTGTATACAGCAAGTTAGAAAAGGTGGTGACTGATGAGAATGATGGTGTTAGTAATGCCATCGCGCTCCTGAATGCGGTCCCGATCATAAAAGTTGATTGTTAAACTGCTAACAGATCTCGTTCATTAAAGCGGTCCCGAGTATAAGTGTTGATCGTCGAACTGCTACCTGCCTCTTATAATTTCTCGTTCATGAGGAACGTCCTATCTCGTCCTTGAGTACGGAGTTATTACATTCACATACATTCATAACCAGAGCCCGAGCTCGTCGCACCAAGGGGACTGAAAAGACGTGAGAGGTTCTTCCCCTTAGATGTTAGAGGGGTAACCGCATCAAGACCTTCAGACCATCCTGTAATTCTTGGCTTTAAAACCCAGTTTAACCGGGTAGATACAGTTAAGATGGCCCTACCTAGTCCCTGACCTAAGGTGTCTCTCCAATCTAATCAGACTCCATAGCCGAGAACGCGCGCTCCGACATTCGACCCTGTCTTGCCACGCGAGTAGATCCAACTTCATCTTTTTCCACAATCGAAATTCTGCCTCCCAAGATCACGGGGCGTGAAAGACGTACGACTCCTCGCCTCCCGACCATGAAGAGACGAACTTCCCCATTCGGTTCTCGTTCATTATCCCATTTATAATCCCCGCGTGCCTAACCTTAAGAGTCTAGCGCCGTTGATAAGATCGCATTATGCTACGTTGGAAGTTAATATTGCACAACCGGACGAAATGCCTATTTCCCGCGATCCTATTCAATTTGTAAAACGCAATAATATGTATTTATATATGTTAGTAAAACGTTTGTAATGCAGAATGCACGTATGATGACCTCGCTTCTATCCCAAAGATAATTAAGATATAATCCCGACGTTACGTCCCGACATCAGTACTAATTTGTTTCCGCGTCCGTTACCGTCGGCTCTGAACCCACGTAATGAAATGAATAGTGATTATGTGACCATGACAAATTATGTAGCACGAACATTCCATTTAATACACATAAGAAAACATCAGGAATAAATAATTTTAAAGGTTCTTATCTTATTTCTGTAGTTGGTCTGCTTCTGAGATGGCATCCTGATCCGAAGTAATATAACGGGTCCTCTCCAAAATTGAGCAATTACCAGCGCCTGTGTAGCCCTTCATTTCCCTTGTATATATATTTTAATATCAGCGCCTGTAAAACTGTATTAGATCCTAGAAACAAGAAAACTATTCCCTCTACGCCGAGCACATACAGAACATAAACCCCTTCAATCTAGTTCATCCACGGTTAAGCAAAAGGCGAAAGAATAGTAATAGTAAAAGGTCCGAACAGAAGTTGAAGTTCTCTGTAAACTGTCCATATCCTATAGTAGCGCCTGTGTTTTCCAATAACAACTTTCCAGTCATGTATTTAACATAACGTCCTCCTTGTGTGTATGTGTGCTGCAATATCTGTCATCCAGTTAATGGTTCCCAAAATAGTGTTTTCCTTGTATATATATTTCAATATCAGCACCTGTAAACCTGTATAGAATCCTAGAAACAAGAAGACTATTCCCTCTACGCCGAGCACATACAGGACATAAACCCCTTCAAACTAGTTCATCTACGCCGTACAGTGATATCACATGCAGACATAAACAATATAATTACAAGTATGCTTGCGTCCCGCCGACTGGACGCCTGTGTTTTCCAATAACAACTTTCCAGTCATGTATTTAACATAACGTCCTCCTTGTGTGTATGTGTGCTTCAATATCTGCCATCCAGTTAATGGTTCCCAAAATAGTGTTTTCCTTGTATATATATTTCAATATCAGCACCTGTAAACCTGTATAGGATCCTAGGAACAAGAAGACTATTCCCTCTACGCCAAGCACATACAGAACATAAGCCCTTTCAAACTAGTTCATCTACGCCGTATAGTGATATCACAAGCAGACATAAACAATACAATTACAAGTATGCTTGCGTTCTCCCCACCTTGGTGGAAATATTCGCATTCGTATTCACCGAATAGTAGGCCTGATATTCGTATTCGTGAAGGTAGTATTCGTCGCATCAAGGTTATTATATTTACAAGTATGTTCAAGCTCCCCCACCTTGGTGGAAATATTCGCATTCGTATTCACCGAATAGTAAGCCTGATATTCGTATTCGTGAAGGTAGTATTCGTTGCATCACTCTCAATAATAAAATCATATAGATAAATAATTACGGTAACTCATAAAAATATGACATTACTTATATTAAACGAACAAAGCAAAACAATCTGTCATATAAGTAAATAACGTGATCACGGAAGACCGAAGGTTAACTACCCCTGAACAAACCGCGAACTGCCCACAATAATGGAAAATGTTGTAGAAAACATTTCAAATATCTAATATTGAATGAATAAAACCATGCCATATGAATAACTATCGCGATTACGGAAGGCCGAAGGTTAACCACCCCTGAACACACCGCGAACTGCCCACAATAGTGAAAAATGTTCTAGAAAACATTTCAAATATCTAATATTGAATGAATAAAAACAATGTCATATGAATAACTATCACGGCTACGGAAGACCGAAGGTTGATCTGATCTAACCGCAAACGACCCACAATAATGGAATATGTTGTAAAAAAAACATTTCAAATATCTAATATTGAATGAATAAAACAATGTCATATGAATAACTATCGCAAATAAGGAATATATACAATTCGAAACACGTCTTTATAAGAACTTGATAGGAACAAATCGTGTTTTCAACGATTGCCTAATGATATGCAATACAAACATGTAACGAGTTCAAATAAACCACACATTCATGTTTTAATAAAATAAATATAAAATCCAGAAGCATTTTTAAAATATATTGTTTGTAGGAAATTCCTCGTACGATTTGAATCTATATCACGCTTACGATCGTGATATCAAAACCACATAATACTCCGAATTATCCCCAAGATAACACAAATCATATAGAAATCCGTGTATTCAATCGCCAGCATAGATAACAAAGCATTCGTTAGCATAAGAATACATCCGCCCTGAAGAACCTCTCGCACATTCCGAACCTCGCGACATTGAATATACATAATTATTCTGAATTTTAAATCCCACAAACAAACACGAAACACCCTTCGTCAGTAAAGTATTCCATTTTAAAGCCTTTATATCTTTGGTAATATATGAATATCAAATTTAAATGATTTTTCATATGAACAGCGACAGAATTATATATTTCATAAGCGTTATGCAATAATTCCCCCGCTGGAATTATCACAGTCGCAATATTACGATTTCTTGTACATTAAATCCGAAGCGCGTATAGTAATAATTATCCCTAGGCCCAAAATACGTAACAAAACAATCCACAACATGTATCAATAATTGTTACGATCCAGAAAGTTCTAAATTGAATACACGAAAAAGGCAATAGAAATAAATAATATTGAAAATGCTTAGCTGTATCTTCGAGTGTTGCTGCCTCTGTGACTCTCTGATGGTATTTCGGTCCTCTCTCCACAAGAGCCTCCGGCCGACGTTGATGCTGAAGAGCGAAGAGAGATCCTCGAATTTGTATGGCTTATATAGTCTATATTTCTCGCCATTTTTGACCCCAACCGACGTGTAAAGGTAAAGTCTAACTCTCCGAAAGCCTCTGATTGGCCGAATTCGTTCCGCGGACCAACGTTCCTGATTGGCTCGCTTCATCAGAATCATATAACATAAAGCCCGCTTTACACGCCCGCGTGCAGAAATAATAACGCTCGCCCGCACCTACTTATCCGGCAGATATCCAATTATAGAGCATTTAACGGTTTGTGAAGCTTCTCTTTACTATAAACTTTAGCAGATAGATATTTTCGTATAATTTTTCAGCAATGTCCATTTGAATAGGCCAATATCGTTACAGCTTCCCCCTGGGGCGGCGCGGTACGATCGCATGAGCAGGAACGCGTCGCCACAAACATAGGTAGCTATTAGACCCCTTCGTTCCTTCGTTTGGCATCATTTGGTATACCCTTAGAAAATTCATCCGCGAACCAGGTGTTGCAAGTTGCTATGGTAAGACGTATTAGCTAAATTGACTAAGTTCTACGCACAGGCATGTTAGAAAGTCAATAAGAAACCAAAGATCCGTATCTACATCATTTAAACAGCAAGTAAGGCTCAAATACCCACAATTAATCGAAAGAAAAGGTGACCGCATCTATTTTACTCAACTGATTGGGAAGATCCGAATTCCTATTATCAATCGAACGTCCCATCGTTGTGCCTGTCAATCACTCGACCCCATTCCGCTTTCAACAGATCAAAAGAGATACCACTTCCCCCGCTCCGTCACTCCTCGTTCCCCTTTATAGATGGTACATCCCTAGGGCTCACCAGCTCGTTACATTGTAGCACTTCCCCCGGCGTATACTTCCCCTAACACCTTCTGACTAGCACCAATACCCGAATATACACGACGACAAGGACACTATACAAACAAATTCGAACGCGAACCGCGATAAGTTTTTAAAATTCCAGAATTGTGTTAAACTATGATTTTGATGTTCATCTTATTCGTGTGAGCCAAACAACCGGATTCCTAGTATATAGAACCACACATTGATCTCAATATCCCCTTGTACACGGGTACTTAAAATGATGATGATGCTTCGCTATTACCCCCTTCCCCAAAGCTATATGTGGCACGCATCCAAAATCTTCCAAAGATTAGTTTGTAAAATCGTATCCCCCTATAATAACTGCAGATCGCGTATCAGCAAAAGGTATACTCCTATTATGATTGTTCTCAACTAACTACACGACTAACTCTCAAAGGAGATATCTAAAGACGATGCACATCCATTAAAGTAGCGCGCCACGTACCTAATTGTTGAAAAAAGGGTAATCGACAATTTGAATCTTCATTACACTATTGTTCCCATAGTGAACACGCACCCGCATCTCCCCTCTCTGTTGATAAAATACTAAAACTGCTGGCACTACACTTGTACGAACCTAACGTCCTTCCCCCTGTCTATAAGACTCTATTCCCATGTCCAACCAACCGAACATCCGCTATCCGCCAGAAAATATGTAAGTCCAAAGCTAGCTCACATAACCGTCCTGCAGATTATAACGCTTCGCCTTTCACCACGTTGACAGGATTATCTGAATTCCGACTATTTGCAAAACAATTCAATGTACTTGACCCGATACGTAAGCGTTGAAGAAGCGGTTCTTATATCAAGTACATCGCGGTATCATCAACCTCAATAGACATATATATCATAACCCTAATCCAGGTCTAAACCTTTTACAGCCCTCTCTAAACGTCTTGCTTATAATTCTTATGTAGTCACAAATCTAGGAATTGTAAAAGACGCTTGATGATACCGTTTTGAAAGCCTGGGCTAATGTTACTACCCCCTAAAGAAACAAAGATTTTTCGCGAGGCAAAAGAAAACGAAGAAGGGTGACAAATACATACATACAAACACACACGCATGTACATGTGTACATGCATACATGCGGTTACAACTTCACATCATGCATGCATCGAATATAAGTCCGTAATATACATCATGAAACAACCAAGATTGTAAATTGTAGATCGTAAATCGTAAATCGTAAATCGTAAATCGTAAATCGTAAATCGTAAATCGTAAATCGTAAATCGTAAATCGTAAATCGTAAATCGTAAATCGTAAATCGTAAATCGTAAATCGTAATTTTAAATTTAAAATTGAAGTTCAGCCGAAGTTGAAGTTGAAATTGAAAATGATCAAACATGCCAAAGATAGGTATAACGAAGGAGAACGAAGTGATTCAAATCATAACCGCCTGTAAAACTAGAGGCGACGAAGGAGCCGGAACCGATTTCTCTATACCGTGTCAAACATTATTTGGAACTGGTTCTAAACCGGAAATGAATCCAACTTTCGAAATGTAACATGTCCAAAAAAAGATTTTATCTGTCCCGAACTACAACCGCGCGCATATAATATAAAAATCCCTGAAGTGAAACTCGCACAGATGTCACTACTATCCCGTCAGAAGATTTTTCAAAGTACCTAAAATTATAGAAAACTTATTTTTTCTTCAGGGCATACAAGATGTTCTAGAATTATCAACCTTCACGTTATATACTTTCAATATTTAAAAGGAAATATTTCCTAACACACCGTTTCTTTAAAAGATTGCTTAATTACCCATGGTAACTATCACTTATAATATCTATAAGATGTATATGGCGCGTGTATACTCAATATCATCAATATCAAGGTCAAATGCTTATCGCCGCTACTATTAAGAACCGGTTTATTATATACTCGGCCGAGCGCGATTCCAACCGGACCGCGTAAGCCATTACCGCTTGTCCACTACAAGACTTTAAATAGATATTTTAACTCTCTTGTTTTTGAATCAATACGTGATTTATATAGACCGTGCGAACACTAAATGATTTTTGATAGAGCGCGCGTAAAGACATACTTATGCGTGGAAAGAAAAATGCCATTATAATTAAAACTATTTTTTTTCTTTTTACAATATTAACTAATCTAATAAAATGAATACGAATCTCACTCTTGAAACATATCTCCTGGTCTAACGGAACCACTGTAACGTACCTACCTGTACACCTAAGCTAAATACCTAACTATAAAGTTTAATAATATAAGTTTTACGAAAAGCCCAAAGCTTGAGACTTTAAGCTACCGAATCGAGCTTTATTACAACTTTTGTGACTTTTAAGCACACACTTTATGCTTTAAGCTACTAGATAAAAACTTAAGTCGAACTTAGAACTTCGGAAGTATATTTACATGAAAGCTAATATTATTTTTTTTTTGTTAAGAATTTATATTTTCAAAATTGGCCAGTCGTGATCTATCTAGTGGTTAGGAAAATTCCCCCTCCGTTGTGTCCGTAGCTATCCGAAATTCTTTTGATATGTGGTGAGATTCGTATTCTTATTAACGCGACTAGACCAATATAGATCGAATTCTTACCTAACTATGGAAGTAACACACGCACGAACTAATCCGTACTCGTAATTACCATAAGGTATTTATTTACTTAAGATGATAGAACGCCTAACCGTTAACGACTAGAAATCCACGTATAATCTTCGAACACTCATAGACGAAATGCCAGAGACATCCATACATATATATATACACATATATACATACATATATACATACATACATACACACATATACGCTTTAACATATTTCCGAAATTACTTTGGCCCTTCTAGAAACCGTTCGAGAATTCTACAGTTTCGCCTATACGAGAGATAGCCGATATCGTCCACGTCCTGAGTCGGCCTAAAAGCCAACTATATGCGGCGTAGCTAAGGAATAAACGCTAGTAGCAAAACTCCCCTACATTGTACTGCCATAACTATAATACCACCGGGGTTAAAATACTGTAATATAAACAATACAATCGTTGCCAAGTTAACGGCATACGCTAAAGATTCCGCCCGCTTTGATTATCAACATCTCATAATAGCAGCTTAGAACAGTGTCAGCACAACCACATGCGGCACCCATTTATGACAGATTTACAAGATATAATAGCATACGTTATATTCAAAAACACAAGTAAGGAACCTACCAATAGCGCGTCCCCCGTTGTCCGATCTGCTCAATCTGTTCATAGTACATAGTAGAGGAAGACAAACATATTTATATTCACAACTAGGCGCAACAGAGGCTCAGGGCAAGCTTTGTCTGACATTATCGGAGCCCGAGATTCTAAGGGAATGGAAGATACAATTTTGTAAGTGAAATTTAAGAAGTGTCTAACCACTTCTGTTCAAACGTGGATTCTAGATGCCCCCCCCCCTGTAGGGGGGAGGGGGATGCGGCCCCAGAGCATCGCCGCATCCGGTGGTTAACTCCTGTTTAGACATAACCTCCCACACTAAGCTGCAGACCAAGATCAAGCCAAGACTCTATTGCTCCTGCTGGAATCCCCCGAAGTCCTCGCTTCCCGGCGACAAACATATCAGGAAGAAATCCCGCGTCTGATATTAAGGTTTGTATAATATCCCGCGGAGCAGTCAAATTGACTGGTGTATAATGATGAGGATCCCACGTTGCGGCTACATGAGCCGGATTATTATGATGTTTACTGCTGATTAAAGGGCTGAATGAACTAACTGGGTGACTGGAAAAGACTCTCCCTTGAGCGCGTCAGTCAGAGCCAAGTGTAATATCGTTACACTTCGATCGAAGACGGCATATGAAGAAGAATATTAAAATCGATTTAGACTTATTAATTTTTATCTATAGCTATTTAACTCAACTATTAAGTACAATCCAAAGATAAAAATGTCACGATATTCTTGAAACAAGCGGAAGTGCACATAATCGAGGATTTTCGAATGGTATGAATCATAATAGAAAATTTTGGAAAAAAAACTAACCCATAAAAATAAAATTTTTATTACACTCTCTTTCTTTGTAAATTAAGTTTACCATAATGTAATTCAATAATTGATTGACTGAAAATGAAACATGTCTAGATAATCTTTGTCAAAAATCTCTAAAAATATCTCTTTATTATTTGATTTCTTCCCAAAAAAACCGAAGTGTGCTGTCATCTGTGAACCAATTGTCATAAATTTTCTAAATTCGTAGTGAAGTACCTATTATACCTAACGACGGAGTAATTAAATTATAAATATCCCGTGACTTTATCAGGCCGCCGTTGGTAATCAAACTTTTGGAATGATTCCAATTTGAAAAAACCATTAAAATTTCTAAAAATCCAAAATTATACTATAATTATTATTCTTTTTTAACGAAAATTTGATAGATCTTCTTGATCGTCGCCACGAGTCTGCTTGCAAAGTTTCAGCTCGATTGGATCACGGGAAAAGGGTCAAAAATCGATCCAAAGTTTTTTCAACGGCAAGCAGGCAAGCAAGCAAGCAAGCAGACGCCACAAGTTAATATAAAGGGAGTAATTATTTGTATTTTTATATCTGTTATAATACGTATGTATAAATAAAGAATAGAAAAATCACGTAGAGAGCGATGATGATACGTGCATCACCTCGGTTGGGGATCGGGAATATTTGGAATTTACGAATTGCAAATGCCTGTCCTCTCTCTTTCTGGATTCTTTGAAAAACGAAAAATAATGAACAAGGGCTAATTTCGGTCTACATATTTATATTATTATTACATAATTTAGGCTGAAACCTACGTTAAAAACCTACAAGCTCTGTTACACTTTGTATATTCACACAAAAGTCGGGAAAAAACAATGTATTTTAAAAAAGTCTCACTCTCAGCTCACACGATTGGTATCATTTGTGAGAATGGTATATAAACAAAATTATTTAGTTGAAAAACGAACGCATTACGTGACGGAGCGTCCAAAATAGTTTTATTTAATCGCTTTTAGCGCAGATTGTAAAATTCTAGGTCTATCAAACAACCACAAAAATTTCCAGCCCAATCGTAACATTTTAGATGAATAATACAATATATCAAAAGCTTTTAACCAATAAAATATACGAATGGGATATTTACGTGATATGATTAAAAGATGTAACAAAATTTTGTTAAAATTATTAGTAATATTATACGCAATACGCAAATATTATAGTTTGTTGTTTTCTTTAAGTTGTGCGGGTGTGCGTGTGGACACACGTGTGGGCACCATAGCGCACATAAAAAATATATAGCGCGCACACAATTTTTACAAGATACTTCTTGAAAGTATTTCATTATTATTTCTGTTAATGTTATTTCTACTTGAGTTTTTAAAATTATTTTATTTTTTCACTACTATGTAGTTTCGAGAAAATCAGAATCTCTCATCGATAGATGAAGTATCAAACTGACTTGATACTTATACTTGATACTCAATATCTCACCTGTCGATGAGAGATTCTGATTCTCTCGAACTAGTAGTGAAAAAATAAAATTAATTTAAAAACTCAAGTATAGATAAAATAGTAAATATAATTAAATATTTTTAATAATCTATCGTTATGATTATCTACAATGTAAACGCCAAATCCATCAATAATATAATACATTTTGCCGTCTTCTGTCGAAGGTTGGCTACCAAGTTGCGGTATACTGATTTATGATAATCACTTTATGTTCTAAACATCTATATTTTATATTTTCCCCAGCATAATGAGATGTGAATCATTAAATGTGTCTGAAGTAAGCAGCTTTTCTTCGTACGATAGATATTATTGGTTCTTTTGACTTATTCATGCATCTTAGAACATTTTCTTTGGTAGTGTGGTAAACCCAGGAGATATTAAGCGTATGTGGATATAGTCATAACACAATAATTTCTTATTAATAATAACTCAAATAAATGCGTTTATGTGGTATAGTAAAATTTTTCTTAATTTTTACTACATAATTAAAAAATGGCGCCAAAATATTTTTATAATTAAAAAAAAAGTTGCAATAAAATATGTAATTGGAGTTACCAGGCTTTCTGCACAAGTAGGTAGAGTCCATCTTTACTCTTATCGCGTGCCATGGACCGTCAAGTGCTTGTTAATAGAGAACTTTAAATTAATTTAAATGAATTTAAAACATGTTCGGATACCTTGATTAGATTGGTCGTTTGTTTGTTCTGTAAATGAGAAATTCATTTTTGAAACATGAACATCACAACAAATCACTTTGGCAAATATTTACAATTTGTCATACGCTAAAAATGGAATAGATATTGGAGATGATTAATACGGACGCACATCACTTCATGGGTTGAATATATGTAATTTTATGTGAGTTTGATTGAAACTCTTAAAATGCCAGAATAAATATGAATCATATCTGTAAATATATGGGATCAGGTTTGTGTACAATAAGTAATATATAATTTTAAACACATGTTATTTGTATAGTTAATTAAGTTTATATTTGCTACAAACATGTAAACAAAACTGTTTTCGTTTATGCTTTTTGGTCCCAAAAATATATCAGATTTCGAATATCTGAAACGCTGTCTTATAATTATTTTCATTTAATCTCAAAAACCTTTAATACGTGCGAGATGACGTTAGGATTTTCCAATTCTATTTTATTTAATCTGGGAAAGGTTTGATACAACATATTATTAA
>JADDOH010005752.1:0-31518 GCA_016648135.1 Agrypnia vestita | reverse complement strand
TTGCGTCACTCAGTTTACAAAATGAAAAACTTGAAATACCGCGTTATTTACGAGTACGAGTTCCACAGTGGCACCAGTGCTGCAGAAACGGCTCGAAGGATTAATGATGTGTATGGCGACTGTGCCGCAAAAGAAAACACAGTGCGTTTTTGGTTCCAACGTTTTCGTTCTGGAAATTTCGACCTGCAGAACAAGCCCCGTGGACGGCCGGAGATCAAAGTTGATAATGAAGAATTGAAGGCTATTGTGGAAGCGGATCCATCGCAAACCACATCCGAGTTAGCTGCAGGCTGCGGTGTTAGTGATAAAACTATTTTAATCCACTTGAAGCATATTGGTAAGGTGAAAAAGTTTGAAAGGTGGGTACCTCACGAATTGAGTGAAGCAAATCAAAAAAGGGTTTTGACTGCTGCGTTGCATTACTCAACCGGCACAATAATGAAGGGATTTTAAATCGAATCATTACCTGTGATGAAAAGTGGATCCTGTACGATAATCGGAAGCGCTCATCGCAATGGCTGAACCCTGCCGAACCAGCCAAAACATGCCCCAAGCGAAAATTGACTCCAAAAAAGTTACTTGTGAGCGTTTGGTGGACTAGTGCTGGTGTCGTTCACTACAGCTTTCTTAAATCTGGCCAGACGATTACGGCAGATGTCTATTGTCAGCAACTGTAAACCATGAGGGAAAAGCTAGCTGCTAAACAACCGAGGCTGGTTAATCGCTCTAGGCCACTGCTGCTTCATGATAACGCTAGACCACACACTGCACAACAGACGGCTACCAAATTAGAGGAGCTTCAATTGGAATGTCTAAGACATCCACCGTACTCTCCGGACCTTGCCCCAACAGATTACCATTTTTTTCGAAATTTGGATAACTTCTTGCAAAGGAAAAAATTCAACTCCGATGGGGCAGTCCAAACCGCCTTCAAAGATTTTGTTGATTCCCGTCCGAACGGTTTTTTTAGTAAAGGGATCGATGAACTACCTATGAGATGGCAAACGTGCATAGATAGCAATGGTACATACTTTGATTAAATAAATATATTATAATAATAAAAAATCGGCTTTATGTTCCTCCCATACTAAACGCCAATTTCATATGTAAGGACCTAATATTAGGATTAAAGAACATAAAAGATGCTTAAATAATTCAAATTTTTCCGAATTTTCCAATAATATTATTGAGAATAACCGTAAATGACTGTCCCTCTTTTATATTGGAATAACGAGTCGTAATTTTGATATTAGGATTAAAGAAAATATAAGATGCTTAAATAACTCAAATTTTTCCGTATATTCCAATAATATTATTGAGAATAACCATTGTTTTTATAAAAATACAGGAGTCAACATTCTTCACATTGATAGAAAAAGTAGACGTTTAAATAATTTAGAAGCCCTAGAAATTAAGAAATTCATAAATGATAATGAATGTATTTGAATAACGAAAAAAATCTAACTTACAGTCCTATCTTGAATATGTTCCCTTTCACCCTATCATCTGTTTCTTTCGCACCCCCCACTATTTACCCCATTTGGATACACGACACCGAGCTATGATTGTTCATAATTTGTAATGTTTAATTAGTATTAAGAATATCCTGACGAAGGAACGTTGTTTCCTAAACTGGTTGTTTTTGTAAGTAAATTCGTTTAATTATATTTATAATGAATAACTACGAAATAGTAGCGAAATACAATAGTAGAAGGTTAAATATTTTAAAATACTATTATTTATATACAAGATGATATGCAAAAACTAAGAAATGACGGCAAAAATAATATTTGAGAGGTCCAGGAAAAATAAAGTGTTTACTTGGAATAGAGAGAATTAGGTACCGTTGTAACGGTCTGATTCTGTACATTTTTGTATGATTGTCTAAATAGGTGCGTCTTTAATTATTTTTTGTGGTAAGTTCTCTGTTTATCTCAGTTTGTTTGGTAGTTTATTCTAAATAACTTTGGTCCAGCCACCGCGAAAGCGCGGTCTTAGATAGTTTTGCAGGCGTGATTTATTTTAACCATCCTATATCTATTGGAAATTGTTAGTTTTACTTTATTTTTAGCAAATATAATGCAGAAGTCGATAATATATTGAGGGGCCATGTGGTGAATAGCCTTGTTTATTGTGAGGCTTAACTTGTATTCAAACCTCTATAAATATAAGCCAGTGAAGGTTTTTGAAGGTCGTATGAGATATGCGCAAACTTTCAAATACCGATAATGAGACTTGCGGTTGAATTTAATACGGATTATAGTTAATTTATTTCCTTTTACGGGAGATGTGAAATGAGTGCATGTGAGTCGTGTGTCTCCAGTTATCGGGTGTTTCTCTCAAGTGGAAATCCTTGAACTTTTTCTTCTGTTCATTAGCTTTTCACTTATCTACAACCTAACTAACTAATTATATATGCTTAGGAAATCTATAATTGCCCGTGTGTCATGTCCTCTTTGTTCATGTGTCATGTTCTTGATTGTTCGTATCCTTAATAGCTCGATATAAGAGTTGCAGAATGAAGAAAAGTAAACGTTGCAAAATAATCAAATAGTTGGCGTAGACTTCCTGAAACATTGCTCAAGATTCTTTATCCAGGTGGCTCTTTACGTTTCAGTGTGTTGACTGGTGATATGAAGAATATTTTGCATCTCATGATATGACCAAAGATTGTATTTTTTGGATTTTATTGTTTGAAGGATTTTTTTTTCCTTTCACATACGAATCCAACACTCTACAGAGAGTAATTATTTTGGTCCAGCTTGTTGATACTTGTAGTGTTCCGCCCTTCCAATCAAGGAAGAAACTTTATCGGAAATCAGGAATCCTTATTTAGAGTCTTTCTTTCTTGTAGTACGAAATCGTGTCAATCAACAATAAGAAGTCTAGAAGAAAGGTAGCTCTACTGGTGTGTGCTCTCGCGCTGGTTTCCTCAGTGGCCGCGCTCTCATGGCGCATCCCTTTAAAACCCATTCTCTCCTCCATCCCCCGTCTCTTTCATTCGCTCCGATAGATGTTCATCTTAATACATTAATTTCATGTAATGCTTCAAGTTGCTTGTAATTTTTGTAGCACCTCATTTACGAAGAAGTAGCTTGTATAGAAAAATTAATGGCAATTGTTGAAAGGCGAGGCCGTGAATTAGGAAACCAGCCAGCGGAGAATTTTTACGCTGAAAGGAGATTCAAAATTGTACTTTGCGTTATCAGCGATGTAGCGAACCTCATAAATAATAATGACCTTGGAACGGCTTCATCCGCGTCCCGTGTATTTCATATTAAGGGATGAATTGTGAGATAGAGCTTCCGCCATAACTTGCAGCGCTGCACGCCGTAAAGGATAAAACAGACTTCAACGTGAAACTTTTAAAACAAATCTTAAGCCAAGAACGCGCTCGGTGACGTCACAATATGATACCCATTCCGGCTTTATTGCAAAGTGTCATAACTTGGAAACATAAACTGTTTTATTGTTCAAGCGAGGGAGAAAAATCGCCCGACTTCGAGCGGAAGGAGATAAAAAATGCATGGCTAATCCTGGAGTTGTTTCTTTGAAACAGGTTGCTGGTGGGGTGTAATCATATCATAGTTCATCTATGTGACCCTACTCCTGTGATTACTTTGTAATAAAATCAAGTTGTGTGTCACCATTTTCTTGATAAAGTATGCGAAGTATACATACCGCATCAGAACGCCATCTTCAAACCCCCTGCCAAAGTGTGCTCGAACATAGATTGCGAGCGCTAAAGTCTTGGCATCTGGTTACGTCAAAAAGAAAGCACGCGCACTCGGCGACATAAAGTATTAAATATAATATAACTAACTAACTTACCATCACGCCGTTTCCCCGTGGGGGTAGGCAGAGAGGATAGAGCGCCACACTCTTCTGTCCTGACACACAACTCTCGCCTCATCCACATTCATAGATCTTCGCTTGCGAGCTCGCCAGTTGTTGAGGCTTCTAACGGGACCATCTTCCAGTATCTGGTTAATATGGTCATGCCACGTCTTCCGCGGTCGCCCTCTCATTCTGGCGTCATCAACACTTGCATTATATATCTTTCTTACCATTCTTTCCTCATTCATTCGCTCAATATGCCCAAACCATCTGAGCGACCCTTTTTTAATTCTATTAATTATGCTAAGATCAGCTTTACATTCATTCCTAATATCTGCATTCTTTACTCCATCATAAATGGATTTACCATACATACGCCTGAGGAATCTCATCTCCACTGCATTCAATCTAATTTCGTTCCTCTTCTGCCAGCTCCAGGCTTCGCTTCCATACATCAGTGTTGGTACCAGAATACCACTATATACCGCTAGTTTCGCTTTATTTATTTAATATCACAAGATTCTAAAATAAATTGCAGATTATCGGATGAATAAAGAAAAATGAGTTATACAGTAAAAATCCGAATATTTCAATATCTCGGACAAGTGACGAGACATCCAAAGAAGAACGAGATCTTGGAGCTCATAATGCAGGAAATGATTGCCGAAAGATGGGACCCTGAAAGAAAGATAACCTAAGAATCTGATTGGCCATTCCTGTACTGTGGAGCTATTCCGGGCCGCAGTAAGTAAAGTGAAGATAGCCAACGTCCGTTGAACGGATAAGCCACAAGAAGAAGAAGAAATATATTTATTTTTTGTATTGAATGCTTATTTTTGTCACCGTTAAAAATCAAAAGTATAAACTTTTGATTTTTAAATAGCAACTGGGGTTATGGACTTCTATTTGCTCATTTTTGAGATAAAATACTCGTATTGTTGACGTCACAAAATTTATAAAACTGGGAAGACTTCGGTGGCTGGGTCATGTGGAGAGAATGTCCGAGCATCAAGCACCAAAGTCCCTGCTGAACTCAAGGCCAATAGGGCGAAAGAGCTTAGAAAGGCCAAAACTAAGATGGAGTGACAACGTCCTTAAAGACATATCTGCCTTGGAGCTTCGGAACTGGAGAGAGCTGGCACTAGACCGAGATGAGTGGAAGAAGATTATTGAGGAGGCCAAGACCCACCAAGGGTTGTAGTGCCAAGATTGATGACGATGATCGTTGACTTTATGCCGTTAATATTTAAAAAAAATTCTTACGGTCACCATAATTATTTATTTATGTACATTTATATAAATATGTTGGTGCAATACAGTACACGCATAGAAGTTTTTCAATCAACAAATACATGCACCGCACAATGTCAGAGAACTAAGATTATATTGTATAATCAGAATGAACAAACATGGCATCTTATAAAATGTAATATTTTAAAAATATTGATGGTATTATTTGTATAAATCTCCTTATATTATTTTATTAATTTCACCTACATGTTTCAAAAATACCTTTCCATGGTCAGGGTGCTATATATATATGTCAAAATATCAAAATAAATAATGTCTTTTGTTTTTCTAAATTGTTTGAAAATTTATTTTTAAATATTATTGCTGAAGTTCTTGATTACTCGCATTATTAATAGTAAAATTTAACTGATTATTAATAATATTTTGTTTACTATTACATTCTTTACTAATTTTTAATGATCCTAAGTTATTCAATTTCAGACCAAAATTATTTATGTGTAAATGTGTAGCCTTAAATTTTGATCAACACCGGGATCATTTTCTAATAAATGATTTAAAAATTCAGAAAAAAATATTTTTCATTATTCATAGCCCGCTTGCATTTTGTGTCAGTTTATAAAGGTGTAATGGTAAGTTTCGGTGTATATAGGGTGTATGAGAGTAGACTTGGTGAGGGTAGAACTAATTAATAAAAAGTATATTTTTTACATGTACGAGAAGGTTACGTCTTATTGGGCTCTTTGACTTTATTTTCAATAGAAGTAGATTATTGTCCCAGATTATCTGTGATTTATTGTACCTATTGTAAGTACGCCAATTTTTTTTCTATTACTGGCACAGTGGCTGGAGAGTTTTGTCGGAAATAGTTTTTGTTGCTTATGTGGGTATAGATGGTCTAAAGTATGTGCCTTTAAGCATAGGAGTACTTTCCAGAAATTTCACATGAAATAAGACGCGTTGAGCTTTCTCTCACTAATTACAAAAATAATTTATACCTTGCTGGCCCTACGGCTGACCTTCAAACCAGGTTTAACCTTTACGTAATTAACTGTTAAACATAAATAAATGTTATTTTTTCTTCATGTTCTTTTTTTTCTCATTATAAACAATTATTATTGTACAAGAATTTATTTTTTTAATCCGTCTATGTGTATTTCTTGTGATAAGTAAATAAGTGCGAAATCAGACAATGATTTATATTTTAAAATATTGTAAGAGATTCGAAGACTGTTTTGGTTTGAAATAATTTAAAAATAATAAAGAGTGGATAATGAATAGTTTGGAAACCGTTGAAATCGTAAAAAAATTGAATTCTAGAAACACATTAATAAATAATATCACATTCCAGTCCACTTCACCACTCCCAGAGCTATTTGGGAAAAAAATCCCCTGACCTACCCGATAAGATTGATAAATTTTGTATTTAAGTCAGTTATTATCTTTCTGATGATAAGAGGGACTGCTGCTCTCGAAACTATATTAGTAATTTAATAACTCATATTGTGTGTGTATTACAAAGTAAAGTAAAACATATTTTAAATTATAATGTTGCACCACGAAGTATCTGCCAAATCTTTCAATGATGTTCTCATTTATTACAGAATTGACTTTGTGATTGAGTTCTTGATTGCTTATTATTTATATTATTGTTTACTTAACTGCACATTCTATATACTGTATTATTAACTAAGATTTGATGTATTAGATTTTCTTTTCTTTCCTTCCAATTGTTATATAATTAGATTACACTACCTATACCTAAGATTGTAAGTGGTTATTCCTCACCACACCCAAGAATATAATTCTTTTTGGTGAGGTATACACACACAAAAAATATCGATTTGTAAACATTTATGTATTATTGTAGAAAAAAATATTATATATTCGGTCCTTACATATGTAATTGGTGTTTAGTATGGGAGGAACATAAAGCCGATTTTTTTTAATTATAATATATTTATTAATTCAAAGTATGTACCATTGCTATCTATGCACTTTTGCCATCTCATAGGTAGTTCATCGATCCCTTTACTAAAAAAACCATTCGGACGGGAATCAATAAAATCTTTGAAGGCGGTTGGACTGCCCCATCGGAGTTGAATTTTTTCCTTTGCAAGAAGTTATCCAAATTTCGAAAAAAATGGTAATGTGTTGGGGCAAAGTCCGAAGAGTATGGTGGATGTTTTAGACATTCCAACTGAAGCTCCTCTAATTTGGTAGCCGTCTGTTGTGCAGTGTGTGGTCTAGCGTTATCATGAAGCAGCAGTGGCCTAGAGCGATTAACCAGCCTCGGTTGTTTAGCAGCTAGCTTTTCCATTATGGTTTGCAGTTGCTGACAAAAGACATCTGCCGTAATCGTCTGGCCAGATTTAAGAAAGCTGTAGTAAACGACACCAGCACTAGTCCACCAAACGCTCACAAGTAACTTTTTTGGAGTCAATTTTCGCTTGGGGCATGGTTTGGCTGGTTCGGCAGGGTTCAGCCATTGCGATGAGCGCTTCCGATTATCGTACAGGATCCACTTTTCATCACAGGTAATGATTCGATTTAAAATCCCTTCATTATTGTGCCGGTTGAGTAATGCAACGCAGCAGTCAACGCGCGTTTGTTGATTTGCTTCACTCAATTCGTGAGGTACCCACCTTTCAAGCTTTTTCACCTTACCAATTTGCTTCAAGTGGATTAAAACAGTTTTATCACTAACACCGCAGCCTGAAGCTAACTCGGATGTGGTTTGCGATGGATCCGCTTCCACAATAGCCTTCAATTCTTCATTATCAAATTTGGTCTCCGGCCGTCCACGGGGCTTGTTCTGCAGGTCGAAATTTCCAGAACGAAAACGTTGGAACCAAAAACGCACTGTGTTTTCTTTTGCGGCACCGTCGCCATACACATCATTAATACTTCGAGCCGTTTCTGCAGCACTGGTGCCACGGTGGAACTCGTACTCGTAAATAACGCGATATTTCAAGTTTTTCATTTTGTAAACTAAGTGACGCAAAGAAAAAAAACAATTGAGGAAAAAACAAATGAATTATAATTTTCAAAACACAAATACATGAGTAAATAGCTGTATAAATTTGGATTTGGAATTCCTAACCAAAGAGAAGATATTTGAGATTAAATTTGCCAGTACGGCAAAACGCCAATTTCATATGTAAGGACCTAATATATATTATTAATTAAATAAATAGTAAAAAAAAAAAAAATGTTCTCAGATTTTCACGGTCGTTCAGAATCTTGTGTGTAGTTTTCTGGGATATTTTGCCGTGTATATGTGACTCTTCTGGCCGACGTTTCGGGTCCCATTGTAGGGTGCATCATCACATCTTCCATTAGATATCCCAGAAAACTATACACAGAAGATAACAGAAGTTTCTTTGTACATGGTCTGCTTCTACGGGCAGTTCCGCTTCGTTTGATTTATTCTCTTACTATATTCTTCTCAATCATTCGTTTTATATTATGAAATCATCTCAGCTATTCGGGTCCTAAATAATAAGTTTGCAAAATTTAGGTCAGATCGGTCAAGCGGTGTAGATTTGTACAGAAAATATATCAGAGGAGGGGTTGTGGGGTAAAGGGGGAGGAGAGAAATGTCCCTGATGTTATCCGTCGGGTTCTTAATAAAAAGTATGCAAATTTTGGGTCAGATAGGTCAAACGATGTATATTTGTACAGAAAACATGTCTGGGGAGGAGTGGGGTAAGGAGGGAGGGAGGAAATGTCGCTTTTGTTACCCGCCGGATCCAAAGAATAAGTAATCAAAATATGGGACAGATCGGTCAAACTGTATCAGGGGGAGGGGAAGGGGTAAAGGGGACGGGGAGAAATGTCACTTAAGTTTGCAAAATTTGAGTCAGATCATTTGAACCGTACAGATTTGCATGGAAAATATATCAGTAGAAGGGGGAGGGGAAAATGTCACATATGTTACTCGCCGGGTCCTAAAGAATAAGTTTGCAAAATTTGGGTCAGATCGGACAAACGGTGTAGATTTTTATGGATAGCAGACAGACAGACATTTAGTTTTATAGGAAGGTATAGATTTATTCTTTACGGGCCTTTTCTTCAATAATTTGGCGATATTATAAATAAACGAAATCAAATATTGCAGAACTGAGTCTCAATTTTTGTTTGAAAGATGTTAAAATTTTTACATATTAATTTTTGCACGGGATTGGTTTTGCTACATTTATGTTTTTATTTAAAATAAAAAAAGTTTAATGGTCTGTAATGTATGTTTTTTCCAAATTAGAAAAGTGATTCTATCAGTGTTATTTAGCATGGTTACATTATTTAATTTGGTTAAACTAATCATAATCAATATCAATATATATTTAAAAAGAAACCCGTGTTCCGTACTCGCCAAGTTTTCTCCACAACCAGCCACAACCACCCACTGGTGGTTATGGTGGTGGATAGCCCATGGTGCCACATCTAAAATATGCGAGTTTGGTGGGGGTGGCTGTGCGAGGGTGGGAGTGGGTGACGAAAATGTGCTTTCTAGCACATAGTTTTTTTATGAGAAGGCCGAAAATGCTTCAGATTGTTTCAAAATAGGCGCGCTGACTGTGTCGGTGAGTCTAGAAGGTTCCGGAAAAACCTGCTCTGGAAAGTTCTGGAAGGAGAAGGTTCTAGAAAATTCCCTAAAGTTCTATAAGGTTCTAAACTGAGTGGCGGAATGTGTCGGTGTGTCTAGAAGGTTCATGGACATTCGAATTTCTTGAAAGTTCTAGAAGGTTTGCGAAAGTTCTATGACAATCCAAACAGTGTTCTAAAAACCTACAGTGCGAAGCCGCGCGGGCGCAGCTAGTATCATCTAAATGGCGTCTATGGTTATGAATACATTTTACCATATTATATACCTGATACGGCATAGCATTCTTCTTCAAGCGTGGCAGAATATTTCCAATAAAATATTATTATTAGTAGGAATAAATACATTTCTTTTCAAATATTCACAATAAGATGTAAAGAATTTTAAAATTTACCGAGCTCACTCGGCGGGCGTGCGGCACGCGAGCCTTCAAATGAAAAATGAAAGACACGTGGCGCAAAAAATATTGACAAACTGGCAGGAAGCAATAGGCCCACGCCGGTTGCTTTATGCTAGGCCCTGCGGTAGCTCCAGCGGTACCTAGCATGTTTTCGGAGGTTTTTGGTTACATGCGAGAGTAGGCAATTAGTTACAAAAGTATAAAGATGATATTCAATCTTTATGAACAAGGCCAGATGTAACTGAACACATCCACCTTCCTTATACCTTTTCATATTGCACGCTCTACAAAAACCCTTTGTCTATGATATTGTTATTCAATTTTGAACTGTCTTGTCTGTTTGAATTTTGTGTGTGCCCAGTTTACGTGATCGTAAAGCCTTCTGATAAGGATTAAGGTGCCACAAGAATTCCTGATCTACTGCCCTTCTGATGAGGGAGAAACCAGCGTTGTGTTTTCTTCTACCTGGACCAAAGGACAAAGGTAAGGGCGTACTTCCTTCTGACTTTCTTTCCTTCCAGGAACCCATTTTTTCCCATTTTGAAATACCCAATTCACATTCCGTGTTCAAACAGATAATATAAAGGAAACGCTGTATTTTCTAGAGCAAGATGATAAACGTTATTTTAATAATGCATCAAAATAGTGCGGTGGAACTTGGGTTCGTTGCAAATGCTACTGTCATTTCAGTCAATGCCTATTGCAACTTGGGTTCGTTGCAAATGCTACTGTCATTTCAGTCAATGCCTATTGCAACTTGGGTTCGTTGCGAATGCTACTGTCATTTCAGTCAATGCCTATCGCTGTGAAGTGTGACTTTAAGTGAAGTAGAAGGAATGAACATTTACTTTCACCAACATGAAAATTAATAGTTTCCCTCCTCCCCCCCACAAGCGATAATTGGTGGATTTACGATCGTTCTAATTCAACCCCTCCTCCTTTTAATTTTGTAGAAGTAGAGATTTGAAGTAGGTACTACACGAACAACGAAAAAGCAGTTAACGTCATGTAGTTCATTGAAGTAGATGAAGTGCGTAACGATTCGGTATCTACTACAAATGAAGGGTTCATTTTTAATCCTACATATTAGTGAACGAGTACATATTGAAGCCTTCATGACGAAATTAAGTTTTGCTCTTCAATAAAATGAGGAGCAACCTCGAAGGCCGCGCAGCGAGGGTCCGGAATTTTGCTACGATCAGTACGTGTTTATTTTCCTTTATTCAAACAAAAAATAATAAAGTAAAATCCAATAACCTGTACTTCCATAAGATGTTTGATAATATCAGCTTCGCAAAATTGAAAATATTGAACAGTTTTAAACTCAATCATGAAAATACAAATTTTTATCAAATAAAACGATGTGGTCTATCGCGGTATAATATAGCTTAACCAATTAACGAAAGTAAATATAAGTACCAACGTGAATTGATAACACATAAAAGTAATGCAAAAATCATCACTTTTCTTGACCAAATACGTTCGGTTACGTCAAATGGCTACCAGTAAACGATTGTGGTGTTACATATTCCTCTGGATCTTTACAGGTAAAAACTATTGTTTATCATCTCAAGTGAGTTTAAATATTTATAACATATAGTCTCTCAAACGAAGGTTTTTAACGTACATCGTAGGTTATTTTTTTTTCAAATTTACACAGAATAATTTATATATGAATATTTTCTGATAACGAATAAAATTATTATTTAATGTTTCATATTTTTGACACAGAACTTTAAATATTTTAATAGATTTTTCATTTAATATCGCTCGTAATACACAAAACACTTTTGTAGCATTATTTCGATTCCAATAAACCCTATTCCATAGGGGAATGATTTTTAGTAAATATATAGAATAATAAATGCAGACTCATTGAAAATATATGCTATGGTAGAAAATAAAGCATATTGATGTGACTAAATTATATTAAATTAACTTAATTAATCTAAAATAATAAGATACAATATTATTAATAATATTAATATTTAAAGCATTAACTTTGTGGATAGACATTGTAACAGATTGTAAGTTAACTTTGTAAAAACCACTACCAGATTTTAGACCACCCACTTTAGACCCCGCCCGCTCTCACTCTCTTTCGGTAGATCCCTGATGGTTCATTAGGCTAATCAGTGCATGTTTGTCCCTGACAAGACTAACACGCATGTGATCAATTATTGGTGGAAGTGTAACAATACTATGGTTGAGGTGTGTAGTGTTGTGAATGTAGTGGTGTAGTGGTCCTGACGAAGTAACGGGTACTTCTCGAAACCGGTAGAGACCTAAAATTTGGTAGTGGTTTTTACAAAGTTAACTAACAATCTGTTAATAAGATACGATTAAAAGTTCACGCATTCATTGTAGCTTGAGTGTCACGGACGTAAGGAGTAAGCTGGAGGAACGGTAGCTGATAGGGAATTCCTTGACTTGAAAGAATATCAGCATAAAATGTAACTAATCAAAAGTAACATTTATTTTTTTATAAAACTAAATGTTACTTTTGATTAGTTTAACTAATCAAAAGTAACATTCGTGGTAGCTTGAGTGTCACGGACGTAAGAAGTAAGCAGGAGGAACGATAGCTGATAGGGAATTCCTTGACTTGAAAGGATATCAGCATAAAATGTAACTAATCAAAAGTAACATTTATTTTTTTGTGATGTTTGGCAAATGATCATTGATCTTTGTGATGTTTGGCAAACACAATATTATGTAAGAAGAGCATAATTTACAAACAAATAAGGAATAATACTCAAAGGCTATTTATTATAATGAATTTATTACCAGTGAAATAAAGTAAAAAATTAATCGATTCTGGTCAATCGATAAGTCAAGGATGCAATGGTGGGAAAATATACTTCAGAAGAGATTCAAAAACGCTTCTAATTCACCTTAAAAATATAATGAAATTCGATTGTTATTCAGAAACAGCAAGTTCTAGAGTACGAAGCCCTTATAAAACCAGTGCCAAGGAGAATGGGAGTTTTTGAAATTAATTCAATTACCAATACTTTGGTGGCTAAGCGACGCTGAAAGATTATCTGAATTGATAGTTTTATATGCAGAAAAAATGTGGTATAAAAATTATTATTATCTAGTTCAACCGTTTCTGGTTGAAAGTGACGACAGATTTTTTGTTTCTAATCTGTTTTTCTTCTTCGTGGTATAGCGACTATTGTCACATATGTTCTTGCATTGATATGTACAGGTAGGTCCATCGTATTGGCCACCTTTCACGTGATTCGGTTTCTTTTACGCTTTCTTTCTTTGCTCGCCAATCTTTCCATGGTCTCTTCATGTCTGGCAACGTCCAAAGATTCGGAGTTAGTTGGTAGACGTTGATCTACAGTTAGTTTCTGTATTATCGTTCTTTAACAGGCTATCCACATTTCTAGATGCTCTCTCGCTCTCATTCTCTCCCATCCACTTTTCAGCATTACATAGAAAGTTCGAGAAGATGGGGATCATATTTGTATTCCTGGATGGTATGGGATTAATTTTAAATACATAAGCGTATTATGAAGCATTACAGTTATTGGTAAATAATTTATTATATATTAATGTCCTATGTCTGGCTTCCCCTTTATAAGCTACTTAAATAATATCCACTCAATGACTGTTCAAGCCTTTAAAAAGATGAAAGGCCACTAAGGGAGGTTTATCATAGAATAATGGTCGCTTTAAATCTATCACAAGAGCTCTAAGAAATACTCATTTTGAACTTTGCTTCTAATAATAATTATATTCTGTAATACCGTTTTTTTCATAAATCTACCCACAATATTTTCAATTTCATGAATTTTCAAACCCAAGTGGTCAAATACATAATTTCAAATAAACTATTGTAAGAAACGAAGAATTCATTGGAAATTAATGTTATTAATAACAAAGAAATGATACCATTTAATATTGTAAAAAACAAGAGATATTTTAAATAATAAAATTCTTATTCATATAATAAATATTTAAAGCATTTACTTTGTAGTTAGACATAAAAACAGATTGTTAGTAAACTTAGTAAAAACCACTACCAGATTTACGGTCTACCGGTTTCGAGACGTACCCGGCTTTTCGTCAACAACCAGGACCAACACTACACTACTACATTCACAACCCTATACATCCCAGCCATAGAATTGTCAAACTATCACCACTATTGTTCACATGCACGAGTATGAACCATTGAACTACTGAACAATTCAGGGATCTAACGAGAGAGAGTGAGACTTTAGACCCCGCCCCCTCTCACTCTCTCTCGTTAGATCCCTGAATTGTTTAGTAGTTCAATGGTTCATAATCAGTGCATGCTAGTCTCTGACAAGATGAACACGCTTGTGAACAATAGTGGTGATAGTTAGACAATACTATGGTTGGGGTGTATAGTGTTGTGAATGTAGTAGTGTAGTATTGGTCCTGACGAAGAGACGGGTACGTCTCGAAACCGGTAGACCGTAAATATGGTAGTGGTTTTTACTAAGTTTACTAACATTCTGTTAATAAAATTATTTTTCTTAATTTTTCTTTATAATCAAGAGTCTGTTTGTGCAGTAGTATCTTTCAGTCACTTTGGGGCCTCCCTGGTGGACGCTGTCCGTATTCTAATAAGAATTCTTAATCACCATCATAATCTTCTTCCCCTTGTCCTTGTAGGGTCGGGGGCCCAAAGACTCGATAAGGTGCTTCCATTATCCCCTGTCTTGCGCTGCTTCTGCTCGAGTCAACCAGTCAATAAGAATTCTTGTTGTATTTATTACCGTATGTAGTAAAGTCTACCCTATCGCCCCCATCTGACCACATCATGAACCTTGCAGACCTATTGGATTGCAGTATTTGCACCTGATCATGAGGGAAGACTCTATCACGTGATCGTCACGTGATAGAGTCTTCCCAGCAATATCACTAACAATATCCCAGCAATAACACTATAGGTCTACCACAATCAAAAGACATTTCCCTAGCTGTGTCCGGTAAGAAGAGAGCGGGGGAAAGTTGCCTGGCAAGCCCGTATTACAAGCCTCAATTTGATATTCCAATTAACTATATATTTTTAAGTTTAAAAAAGGTTAATGACTTACTAGAAAAACTTAGAATATTTTGAGTTTGTTCAAATCTTTCAGAACAGTGCTGGATTTATGTCACAGAGACATTATTAATCAATTAGTGTATATTATAGATATCTCACAGAGACGAAACTGTATTAATTATGGGAAAGTAGGTATAGAAGTCATTTGGGTGTAACAGGACTTATGACCTGTCTTTTTATGGTTGGCTTAAGTGATCACTTTACACAATTGTAACATTCGCCATTTACACCCATGATAGAATATACCATGCTTATTCATTTTTTGGAAGTTGTATATATGTTCAAATTGCGTGGAAAGCTTTCATATATGAGTTGTAAGCGCCTTTCCATGCGGCCTGTACAAAGCCATTTTCATTTCCCTAAATCCCCACAGATGTCGCTAATGGAAAATCTACATTGATTTTTTACGGAATTTTGAGAGCAATATCCTACTTATTGATGTGTAATCTTCATCCGCATACGTTTTCATGTACACGAGGATACTCCAGGAATTATTATTCCCACTTTTGTTAAACTTCCTTTTTTAAACCCGTATTGTACAAATTATAGAATATTTTGAGTTGTGTTCAAATCTTTCAGAAACATGCTGGATTTATGTCACATCAGACCCTTTTATTTAATCAATTAATGTATATTATATGATATCTCACAGAGACAACTGTATTAATTATTGGAAGTAGGTAGCTAAGTCTTTGCGGGTGTACACAGGACTTTATGACCTGTCGTTTTATGGTGGCTTCAGTGATCACTCACCTCCCCCCTCTCCCCCAGGAATTTAACAAAAATTGGAAATAATATTTCCTGGCGTATCCTAGTGTAATGCAAGTATTCGGATGAATTTCATTACACACAATAAAGTATATTGCTCCCAAAATTCCGTAATCAATGTAGATTTTCTCATTAGCGACATCTGTGGGGATTTAGGGGAATGAAAATGGCTTTGTACAGGCCGCATGGAAAAGGCGCTTACAACTCATATATGAAAGCTTTTCACGCAATTTGAACATATATACAACTTCCAAAAAATGAATAAGCATGGTATATTCTATCATGGGTGGAAATGGCGAATGTTACAATTGTGTAAAGTGATCACTTAAGCCAACCATAAAAAGACAGGTCATAAGTCCTGTTACACCCAAATGACTTCTATACCTACTTTCCCATAATTAATACAGTTTCGTCTCTGTGAGATATCTATAATATACACTAGAAAAACTTATTTTGTGTTCATTTTTTTGCATCGCAACAACACACATATTTTTGCGCACATTCTTTTGAATGCGGTATAGTTATAGCATAATAAATATCAAAAAATATCAACATGTCTGTCATGTTATATAATATTCAGACAATTAAAAGATCTTGCAACTCATAATGTAGGAAGAAATTTATGGAAATTAAGCACTGGAAGAAATGGTTAAAAAACCAGAGGCAATGGTTTTTCCAATCTTCTATTGTAATTTTCCAGGCCGCATTAAGCAAAGTGACTAAAGCCAGAATTGATGTAAAAAGAACACAAAGAAAGTAAAATAACTAACAATAAGATTTTCAATTTTAAAACCATATTCTGAACCCAAATGCCGATTTCTGTCCGAAC
This sequence comes from Agrypnia vestita, assembly GCA_016648135.1. NCBI lineage: Eukaryota > Metazoa > Arthropoda > Insecta > Trichoptera > Phryganeidae > Agrypnia > Agrypnia vestita. The sequence goes on along the minus strand of JADDOH010005752.1, from coordinate 14,747 downwards.
GCCTACCAAAGCCCCGACGGGCATTTTCTTAAAAGAGTTATCATTGGTAAATAAAAAACTAACCCATAAAAACCAAGTTTTTATTATACTCCCTTTCTCATTTAATCAGGTTTCGTGCCTACTGCACGCGTCGAGGTCATTACTCATTTGTAGTGATTTCAATTTGAAAAAAAAAAAAAATTTCGAAAAATCCAAAATTATAATATAATTATTCATTTTTTAAAACGAAAATTTGTTAGATCATTTTTATTATCGGCACGAGTCTGCTTGCAAAGTTTCAGTTCGATTGGATCACGGAAAAAGGGTTAAAAATCGATCCAAAGTTTTTGCGTCAAGCAAGCGAGCAGACGCTACGAGTGAAAAGAAAGGAAGTAAAAAGTCATGCATATGTTATTAAATTTGAAGGTTTAATTTATTTAAATGCAGATTTTTTCACAAATACAAAATTATGAGCCTCATAAGTTATGATGCAAGTGATCGTATGGTTCCTCGCTCGGAAGACGCAAAAAGATGTCAGGATTTTGGAAATCAGAATATCAGAAATAAATGAACTATCCTTGCAAATTGCCAAGAGATTTTCATAGCCTAAGGGGCTAAATAGCCCTTTACGGTAAAATAGTGAAGTCAGTAGTGAACCAAACAATGTTTTTTAAAATTTTTAGATAGGCGACTGAGAAATTTTGTTGAACACTTAATCTATCGTCAGAAGGTGACCTGAACACATCGAGGTCAGCAATTTGATGGATTGGTTGATGCACCGTATTGGCATTTAGAAGATCTTCCAATGCGGTAGTTGTGTGAAGAAAGATTACCACTCGACCTGGAGAATCTTACAGTGTTCAATATGTAATATCGCTTATATATGAAGACCCCATGGCAAGAAGTTGTTAACTAAAATTCAAGTCATTTTGAGATAATTAGACATTTGCATTTCGCCTTTGAAAAATATGTTTTATTGCTAATTCAAGATTAATTTTTATTGATTTATGTCACTAAAATATCAAAAAAGTATTTACAAAGTAAAAACAACGCATTTATGCACAAAAAAATAAAAATATACTAATTTTCTCTAAAAAAAAGTAGTTAACAACCATTTTTTCGCCTTTGGAACTCATTTTTAATAGAATAACACCTTTTCAAAATTGATAAAACGCAAACATCAAACAACCCTTCAAATGCTAGCCGTTTTTACCATCCATTATCCAAAATTACAAAATTCCGGCATGTTAATTAATAATACAAAACATGGTATGTACCATTTAAAATTATTGAAAAATAATATATAAGTACATATTATAATAGTCTTCAAATAAAAACAAATAATGACAGTACTGCCAGAGTAAAATTTATAGTAACCATAAATATTCCAATCAAATTAAAAGGCGTGTTAATTTCAGAACGATGGCATGAACATGTTATTATTGAAGATAACATGTTCTTCCCATTAGTAACTGATTTGATTTTTAAAGTGAAGTTAACATGTTTATCCCTATGATTTGAACGTGTTCTGATTTTTTATAAGTTCTGAACTTATTTCCAATGGAAAAAGCGTACATTGTTTATTTTAGTCGGCTTATTAACTAATTTTTGACAAAAATGTTAGTTAACAACTTCTTGCCATGGGGTCTTCATATGTGAATATATCTATCTATGGCAACACAAGGCAAGATAACACATATGGTGATTGAATAATACTCACTGTCAGATGCTGCTATATATTTTGCAAATTTTTTGTAATCGTTTTTAATTCTTATAACTTCTAAAATTATTTCACAATATTATTCTTCTCTGCAATTGAGTTGTTGTATTTTTACAAACGAAATTAAATAAATAAACGATTGCGTCTCGAATATTTTGCAATAATTCTCCCCGCTGAAAATGGTCCACACTGAGATTAAGCATTTAAATCGTCCCCCTCCGGGACGGAATATTAAACCACCCCCGTCTACAAATATTTTTATCTGCGTGTCAAGCATTTTAAACCAAAGGGTGGGATAATTTCCGGACTTCGTTTGTCCATTAAAAATTAAACCATGACAGATGATTCTAATTTCAAATTCAAAAGATTCCATTTATTTATAGGGAGGAACGTACCTACCCTTAACTGTGCTCTCGAAATATACAGGAAAGATCGCTTGAAATGGAATATATAATTTTTAAGTTTTGCATTTGAGAGGGAAAAATATTTAAAACGGTTGATATTTAGGTATTATTTTTCTTCTCTAATCTCTTCGCACCTTTAAATGCTTTTGTATAATTTACAATTCTCACATTTAATTCATATGGTACTTTATAATTTGTTGGATATTGGACTTTTGAAGTTTCTTGCAGATGTTTGGTATGATGGCTTATTAATAAGCTTAAAAAAATTTCGAAATTTTCTTGTGTAACTTTGTGAAAGGCGAATTTAAATTATATTAAAAAATTAATTCTTGTACCAACACTGATGTATGGAAGCGAAGCCTGGAGCTGGCAGAAGAGGAACGAAAGTAGATTGAATGCAGTGGAGATGAGATCCCTCAGACGTATGTGTGGAAAATCAATTTATGATAGTGTTAAGAATGCAGATATTAGGAACGATTGTAAAGCTGATCTTAGCATAATTAATAGAATTAAAAAAAGGTCGCGCAGATGGTTTGGGCATGTTGAGCGAATGAGTGAGGAAAGAATGGTAAGAAAGATATACAATGCATGTGTTGATGGCGCCAGAAAGAGAGGGCGACCGCGGAAGACGTGGCATGACCAGATCAACCAGATACTAGAAGATGGTCCCGTTAGAAGCCTCAACAACCGGCGAGCTTGCATGCGAAGATGTATGAATGTGGATTAGGCGAGAGTTGTATGTCAGGACAGAAGAATGTGGCGCTCTATCCTCTCTGCCTATCTCCACGTGGAAACGGCGTAATGGTAAGTAAATAAGTAAGTTAAAAAATTATAACATTGTTTTGACTGCATTAAATTTTTAATTTTTTTGGATACTGTTACTCTAGTTTTTATATCTCTCATATACAGGGTGGAAAAAATCCGTGGGCCCTGAAGGGAAACCACTTTAAATCCTTAAGATAGATTATTTTACTTAAAGGAAACATTCCTTTATTTTTAAAAGAAACAAAACCGCATTAAAGGATTTTTTAAATTCGGTTGCCTCACCCGGGAATTGAACCAGCTAAAAATTCAAAAAATAAACATTCGCTATTTTATTCTACTAATCGATAGGATCAATGTTCAGGATAAAAATTTTCAAATAATTTTGTTATTTTATCATCAATTCTAATACGAAGGTCACGTATTATGTAACATTATTACCTAGCAAGACATTGATGCTTGAACTATTTATATATTTTTTCTAAAAATCTGTGAAGGCAGTTTTGTTTCTTTTTGAAAACAAAGGAATGTTTCCTTTAAGTAAAATAATCTATCTTAAGGATTTAAAGTGGTTTCCCTTCAGGGCCCATTAATTTTTTTCCACCCTGTATATTATATATGAGTATATTCGCTAGTAACCGAGTTAAGTGGAATTTTTATTTTATTCTTTTAGTACCATATTCGTTCAATAGACGTTGTCTATCATTACTATGTTAAGTGTTTACTTAGTGAGGTTATACATGGGCATGTAGAAATGTCGTGAAGATTGGTCAGTTGGATCAATTAATAACAGATTCGAAGCAATTAATGCACTTGCACATTTGCTCAAATACCAGCGCAAAGCCTGGAAACCCAGAGGGGGTCCATTAACTTGCACAGGATATGACGTCACGCCCGAAGATATATGCCGCCATAAAGGCAGCGCCCGAAGTCTCCACCGAAATTATGAATATTCATGCAGTAATTCAATTCGTTTCCGGATCCGGAATGCATCAAAGGCTTTCTGGCGACGTTTCCAGCCAAATCCGGTTTAGGGCGAAACACAGTCAAAAAGTTAAGCCTTTATTTCCGGCTTTATCTGATAAAACAGCGGCGCGATACCTGCCCGCAATAAAGTTGTTATTCAATTATGTCGAAGAGGTGTAGGGGAGACAAAGGGATGTGTCTCATTATCTTTGGCAACTTTTTAATATAATTATCAGCGCAGTTCTGAAACCTGCCTTAATCTACCTCAAAGGTGCTCTATTTATTTATTTATTTCAACGGTTACAAAACCTATTATAGTTATTTGATGTTTTACTAATTACCTTATAATATAAAATGAGAGAGTAAGTAAAAATAAGTATAGGATAATAAAGATAAAATATGTAGAATACATAAGAAATATATAAAATAGTATAAGCATAAAATAACAGAGATAAAAAAATAATAATAATTACTGAGTAAATAAAGAGTAGCTTGTTGGTCTTGTGGTTAGGACACTCGCCTCGTGATGCAAAGATCGCGGGTTCGAACCTCACTCCAGACTCGCAAGTTAGTCCTATTTTCATAGCACAAGCGTTTAGCGTAGTTTGAAAATAGTAAGAATATTGATGTGACACGTATTCGGTGTTCGCATCTCTATTTAAAAAATAAATATATATATATATTTATATATATAATATATTATACAATACCAACAGTATTAAAGAAGAAATAATATATATTCAATAGTATGAAAAAGTTAACAAATGTGAATTAATTACAATTTATGAAATTATGTAGCAACAGAGTTAGAAACTAAAATGGACTGCCTTATTTCTCTAAGAAGTATTTATTGAGATGAGTACGGTAGCACTCTAATGTAACACTGAAGATATCCGATATGTGTGCGTATTCGTTCCCTAGTGTAAGTAATCTGTTAATCGTACAGTGTTGGAAGTGCGCAGTATTCGTTTTGTTGCAGAAATAAGTATTTTGGGAACGGGTATGCCTTTGTGGCACGTTGATTGTAATAAGCGATAGGAGGTCAGGTGCATCCAATCTGTTACTATTAATTATTTTGAATAGAAAAATTAAGTCAGCTATTATACGTCTATCACAGAGTTTCGTTAGCCTTGACGTTTGTAGAAGGTAGTTGTAGTTAATTTGCTCTATTGGGATACGTAACCTATAGTTTAAATATCTTAAAAATTTGTATTGTACTTTTTATATTGTGTGGATGTGGCTTGTGTAATATGGTGCACAATGTGGTCTCCCTACAATAAAGGAAACAAAAGTACGAAATTCGTGGCCATTTTTTGCCAATCTATTGTGATTTTGCGTTATTATTGTTTTAAGAAATTTTTATTAGTCTTGTGATGTTAGTTGTGTAGTGTTTATAGGTTTCATGAGATTTTTTCGCAATTTGATATCCCTGTCTTTAATGTATAAGTCTTAGGGTTTGTTAAATGATTGATGTTGAGTTGTGTTGTTTGGTAGATTTTTTCAGTTGGTTTCATGTAGTTCAAATAGTAATAAATATCGATGTATTTTACTTTAAAGTGACTCGAATGTTAAATAATGTACCAATAATATTTTTCCACATTAAATAATATCTAAATGCATTTTTAAATAATTTCTACAGTTTGTTTCTTAAAAAAAATCGTATGCTTTGATTAATTTTCGAAGTTGGTAATAAATATCAACACATTTCCTGATGTGTTTTAAGCACAAACAAAATGTAGGTAATTCATCCATTAATTCAAATAAATGCTGAAGAGAAACTGCAAATTTAGTAATCTTGCAGTTCCTCTTCAGATCATTTCTGCACACTTTCAACCCGTTACAATCACAGAATAGTATAGCAAAGGCCACGGATAGTATCTTCGACTCAAAGGTTTACAATAAATTTTTTGGAGACAATTTTTGGATTTCGTTGTCGTGCATACTCTAGATCTAATAAGTTGGTCGAGGGTTTGAGACTTGTTGCAGCAGACCATCATGTTAGTTATATTTTCATACCAATAGCTATCTTACGCTCAATTTTCAAATAAAATAAAAACGGTTTTGTGGCATAATATTTTAAATTTTTTTTTTCGTATATTTGATATAATAAACAATGTCTACCGATTAGAGTTGCAACCAAACTTCTCCAGAGCAGTATAATATAACCTAACCTAAGTACAGAAATTATCATCACATAAAAAATCAGTAATTAGATTGAGAGAGAGAAAGCCATATATCACAAATCAGAGGAGAACAGAGTATTAGATACGGGGCAGAGTAGTAGGGTAAGGATTATTTTGGGGGATTAAGAACAACTTAAAAATTTGACTATAAGATAAGTTAATTTGATTATTTAGTAACCGTTTTACATTTACTATTAATTCATTTAAATATCAATAATGCTTTTAAATCACTAATGTGCAAGCCTATACCATTTTTATGAAAAACTTGTATTCTTGAAGTCTTGTTAAATTTATTTGAGAATTAATTACAAGTAAGGGTATTGATGTGGCGTATACTTCGTATATAGATATCTTTTTTTTTTTAAAGTTTTACATTAAAAAAATATTGATATGGTAACAGAAACCTTCAGAAGCAAGACTGTGTCCCTGATTCAGAGTCAATACGTAAATGATTCAAAGGTTAACTCACGTGTGTCGGTGGTGTAACGTAGGTCTACATGTCATAGAAAATACGAAATATCTACCTTATTTACGAAAACTAAAACGTCACATTTTTTTAATCATCGAATAGACATTTTCACACCAAAATGACTAAATTAAACTGTTACGAATGTACGGATATTTTAATTTAAAAATATTTATTCATTACTCTCGTATTTTCGGCCAGTGTGTAAAAGAGGGCAGAGTATTGCTCGTCACAGTTAAATCGGTCAAGAAAGAGCACGACAATACCACACATTTCATGTAGGACGGAGATGGCGGTTGCTTGAGTTTCGGTGATAGAGAAAACAATATCGAAAAAGCATGGTAGAGTCGCGTAACACGTGTTAATCAAAGACGCACTTCAGTCACTGCGTCGTTGAATTAAGTTGGTAATGATATGTCGGCGTGAGCGCACGCAAATTCAATATGCAATGATTTTATTTAAAAGTCTTATTTAAGACCTTTAAAGGTTTCTGTATTGAAAAAATATTTTTTTTACCACATATTAAAACTGTGTCGATTTTTAATCATGTAACACCACTGTGTTACACCACCGTTCCCGAAGGTATTTTTTAGCACAGTCTTTTAAAAGTTGTAGTACGCATTAAAAGTGTAATTTCTACTGAAATTTACCCTTTTAAAGCACAGTTTAACACTTAAATAAATAAGTATTGTCTCTGCATTTGGTCCTATAGGTTGGTGTGAATATTTTAAAATAACACGTCGATCCAGGATTCACTACTTCATTACAACAACCGTCTGTTGTCAGTTTTAGGATTGCTTCCTGGACTAGAACAACTACCGACCTAATTTTCAGAGTCGTATGCCGATTCCACTGCACAGGGCTTTGTCAAAACTATTTTTACATCCCCAAAGGCTTTGGCTTGTCAAACAGTGGCTTAAACAACGCCGCCGTAAGGCAGAATTTCCCTTCAACGAGGTCGCGGACGTGGAGCTTTTCGGCAGAATTGGTGCCGGGGTTATTTTGAAAATTGAAGGAAATTGTTAGGGCGTGAAAATTGATCGAGAAATACGTCAAAGCCAGGTGTGCACGTGTATATATATATATATATATACAGGAAGTATACCTATAAATACACTTTATACTTCGAATATACATTTTAGGTAGGTAAGGATCGAACTCCCTCACGTGTACGTTCGTTCCCTTCTCATTAAAGGGCACGTCAAAAGGTTTGGCTCTAGAATTTGTTGTTTGATGTTTTGAATGAGATATTTTCAAGATGTGAGCAATACTTTTCGAAGCCAAATACTAATGACTTCTTTATATCAAAACTTTTTTTTTTGAAAAAAATGTAGATTAATTTTGTGATATAGGTATACCACCTTGATTATTATTTTTATAACCGGTGTCTACGATGAGATAAATTTAAAAGATTTATTTCAGGCATTGCATTATCTAAGTACCGATATTATAGTAATTTTGATATGAATATAGTATATTGATCCTAATAATTGTGAACCATCTTAATCTCCCATCACAAGAAAATTTCGCACATTTATTATGCCTTAGCTATTGTATAGTGTGATGTTATTGTATTGTTATCAGCATTTTATAGGTTCAACGTCTTGCTACAATATATACCTGTATATATATATATATATATATATATAATGTAGTGTATTGTATATATATACTCGTATATCTATACCTATAAAACTCAATGTCTGTCTGTCTGTTCTCTATGCAAATCCACACCGTTTGTCAGATTCGATTGAAATTTTGCACTTATGCTTTAAGGGAGTATTCTAGTCTAGAGGCACGAATTTCTGGCGTTTTTTAGAGCTTTGTAAAAAAGAAACAAATAATACTTTTGCCATACATTTTTTTATGATTCTTTTATTTGTATTTTAAAAATACATCAAAAATAAAAAAATAATAAAAAATTCAAAACTCAAAAAGTTATCGGCTGGTAAAGTGGGGGGTCCAAAAAAAAAGGGATGTTCTGGCGGACATAGTTTCAACCCTTGTGGTCATTTGAAACAAAAAATTCTAACAGATTCTTAATAAGTAAAGATGTCGCTATCGCCCCCACCTCGGAGAAATAAAAAATAAAAAAAAATTAAAAAATGGCGGCCGTTTGAAAAAAAAACATATTTTTCGCGTTTTTTTTAGAGTTAATTTTTTTTAATGTAAAAATAAAAATTTCGATTAAAATTATATCTGGTAGGGGCTATAGAGAGATATATAGAGAAGGTTCACAGAAAAATTTAAATAAATTGGTTTAGTAAAACTTGAGATATCATGTCCGCCAGCGTGAAAAATGTAATTTCTAGAAAAACGCATTTAAAGTTTTGAGTAAAGTTTCAGCAGAGTATACTTGCATATTTTTAATCAGCGATTCCTGCTTCATACAATGGACCTTTCTCCACTTCAAAATATTCATTCTCTGAAGTTCTTTCTTGTAGACGAGCAGCATTTGAAGCATCCGAAGCTCGGATTTCAGAGCGTTCGATCTGAACTTCGTCCCGTTTCCCAGCGAACGCATGGGCTTCTGGACCAATCGTGATTCCCGTAACGTTTAGTATTCTTAGAATGGGTATAAAACCTTCATTGAAAATACTAACAGCGAGAAAAATAGCAATTTCAATGGTCCGCGTTCCTGCATTATGTGTTTCAGAGCAAAAGTCCATTTTAAAAAATTCAACGATTTTTATATTTTGACGTATAACGAAAATGTTATATTTTGCATACATGTAGAACACAGAATTAACAATGAAAGAGATGTAAAAATAGATAAAAATTCTAAAATGCAATAGCCGTAATTTTTTTCTATTATAACTTCTCCGTCACCCGATCTTTTCAATTTTGCTGCGGATGCACTAGTGAAACTTATTTCTTCTTCTACAATATGTTGATTACCTCTAAATTGTCTTTTCGTCTTTCTATATGCACGCTTAGCACCATATGTATTTTGAACTTTTTTATCCATTTTACAACAAAAACTATAATATTCACTCAAAATATTTGTAAAATATTCGCAGAGAACGCACGTCAACGATGTTTAAAGATTGACTCGATACTAACCTGAACTAAATAGTAGCACGAAAAGATTTCATAAAAATACGTTATTATGACCTTCAGTTAAATATACATTATTTAGGTATAGTATCTAAGAAAGGTTTTATGAGATAATCCATCCGCAGGAAGCCGTCAACGTCGCCCCCTCTATTGTTCGATTTGTTCCGGTTACTTGCCGCGCCATCGAAATCGCTGTATCTCGGTAAATAATTGGAATTTCAAAAATTCTTTTCAGAACATAATTCTGGATGTCTAAACTTACGAAATATACAAAAAAAAAAATTGATTTTTTAAAATTTCTAGACTAGAATACCCCCTTAAAACCCGGCGGGTAACATAAGCAACATTTCCCTCCTATTCTCTTACCCCTTCCCCTCCTCCAGACATATTTTATATGAAAATCTGTACCGTTTGACCGATCGGATTCAAATTTTGCATACTTATGCTTTAAGACCCGGCGGGTAACATAGGCAATATTTATCCCCTATTCTTTTACCTCTTCCCCTCCCCTGACATATTTTTGATGCTAATCGGTACTGTTTGACCAATCGGACTCAAAATTTGAAAGCTTATGCTTTAGATCCCTGCGGGTAACATATTTTCGATGCAAATCTATATACCATTCAAATCGAATCTTTGTTTACCCTCACAAATTTATTTTAAACTTAATCTTTAACCCGTGCAACGCCGGGTAAGGACAGCTAGTATATAATATATACGTATAATAGATTTTAACCCGCAAAAATCAATTAAATATAACCACCGACACAATAGAAGCAACATCGAGTACAAAGCGCATCACAAGGAGCCAGACAAACGCCATTAAGGCCAACAACGGCCGGGAACACCCAATATCTAATACGAAATTCCCAAAAACCATTAACGCCAATAATAACCAAAGTACCCAAATTGAGATTTTGACTTACCAGACCTCACTTGGTAATAAGCTTCCGATACGAACGGACGTGCTCGCACTGCCCCTCGTGACGGAAATTTATTAACAAGACACCTGAAGATGCCTGTTGTGATTCAGGCGAAACGTTGGTTGACGAGTGGTCTTTCTGAGGACCAGATTTTGACGGGGATACGCCCAAAGAAATTAATACTAACATTTCTAACACCCGTGAAAACCTTCATTATATATATATATATAGTACTTTCGAAATGAGTAATTATTGCTGAACTGTGTAAAACCTTTAATTAATGTAAACGTCACATTATCTATACGACAACCATCAACATCCAAGAAGCGGCTAGACGGAACAGTTTTACCATCACACAGAAATCCAATTGTGCTGACTTGAAAGAATAAAATCGTACTCTGTCGTCAGCAACTTTGACCGTCACACGGAAATCGAAACAAAAATAAATGTGCTATATCAACCGGCAGTGCCTCCCTGCGGATCCCAAACCGACCACTGTGGTGCCGGGTGTCCTGCATCCAATATGCCCCTCCGCCCGCAACAGAGCCTGACGGAATGTTCAAATAAGGTTTCATCTCTGACAAGATTTGAAAGAATCGCTGAGGCGACGAAAGGCAACGAATACCTCACTTCAATATACAGATGTCCGAGCAAGTCCACCGGCAAAAAATATTACATTTCTTTCCTTGGCGTTAAGTTTAAAAAATGTGTTTTTCGGTTAAATAAACACAACCGAACAATATTATTAATAATATTAATATTTAAAGCATTAACTTTGTGGTTAGAAATTATAACAGATTGTTAGTTAACTTTGTTAAAACCACTACCAGATTTTAGGTCCACCGGTTTCGAGAAGTACCCGTCTCTTCGTCAGGACCAACACTACACCGCTACATTCACAACACTACACACCTCAACCATAGTATTGTTAAACTTCCACCAATAATTGATCACATGCGTGTTAGTCTTGTCAGGGACAAACATGCACTGTTAGCCTAATGAACCATCAGGGATCTACCGAAAGAGAGTGAGAGGGGGCGGGGTCTAAAGTGGGTGTTACCCCATCTTTTGTGAACGTTAAATTAATCAAAGGGCTGTATGGAAAATTAATTTGGTTGTTAATTAGGGGTGCTCTATTATGTAGTGGTGTAGTGTTGGTCCTGACAAAGAGACGGGTACGTCTCGAAACCGGTAGACCTAAAATCTGGTAGTGGTTTTAACAAAGTTAACTAACAATCTGTTATAACCGAACAAACCTCTATCATACAGTTTATTTTCTCCGGGATGCAAAACAAAAATGAATGTAAAAATTTATATGAATTACATATAAAAAATGTATTGATATATTTTTTATTAATATCTACTTTTTTAATATGAGTAATTCCACCAATACGTTTCAGAAAAACTTTTCCATCGTCAGGGTGTTGTATGACTGTCAAAATATCGGAATGAAATATCTTTTGTTTCTTGTTTTTTTTTTAATTATTTGAAAAAAATATTTTTAAATATTTTTCTTTGGTCGCCAGAGTGAGGAATGAATAAATTAGAATATAATGCTGGCTGTACTGCGGTGGATAGAATAAAAAGAGGAGTACTGAGATGGTTAGGTCATGTGGAAGAGTGTTGAAGGCAACAGGAATAAAGGGCGTTCGCTAATACCAGAGCATGATCAAATACTCCAAATATTGGAGGATGGCCCTGTTTAAACCAGTGAACTTGCATGAGAAGGTGTACAAATGTAGGCGAAGCAAAACTGTTGTTCCAAGATAGAAGAATATGGCATTCTATCATCTCTAAAAAAAAAAAATAAAAAAAAATATTTTAAAAAATTTAAAAAAAAAATTACGTAAATTGCAGACTGGGACAAAATATATTTTTGTAAATATCTTCCTTGAATTTTCTAATTCGAATCTTTCGAACAAAATTTTAGGAATTTGTAGGTACCTACATAAATATACGATCCGATAACGCCCGCTGCATTAATGGTCACATAATATCATAGAATAAATATACAATTTAATTATTTCATTATTTTTAAAATAAACAAAAACCGGCTATTAGAAATATAAACAAACTAACTAATTAACATCACGCCGTTTCAGGGGTAGGCAGAGATGATAGAATGCCATATTCTTCTATCTTGGCATACCACTTTTGTTTCGCCTGCATTCATACATCTTCTCATGCAAGCTCTACGGTTTAAACAGGGCCATTCTCCAATATTTGGAGTAACTGATCATGCCTTAGTATTCGCGGACGCCCTTTAGATACTTGTTGCCTTCAACACTCTTTTTATTTTCCTTATTATTTTATTTTATTAACTATTCTTTTATTTTATTAACCATCTTTTCCTTGCTCATACGTTTTACATGACCAAAACCATCTCAGCACTTCTTTCTTTATTCTGTCTACCACACCACAGCCAGCATTATATTCACTTCTAATTTATTCATTCCTCACTCTGGCGATCAAAGATTTTCCATACAAGCGCCTTAGTGACCGCATTTTGTATAATTTCATTCGGTTTTTGCCAATTCCAGGATTCACTTTATACATTGTTGTAATTATCGATAATACAGTTATGGAATTCAGCCATATCTACATTTAAACTAGTATAAATACCCTTTTACTAACTAATATCACGCTAAGAAACTGGAGTGACAACGTCCTCAAAGACATCTCTGCCTTAGAGCTTCGGAACTGGAGAGAGCTGGCACTAGACCGAGATGAGTGAAGGAAAATTATTGAGGAGGCCAAGACCCACCAATGAACCAGTATTTACCTTCGATAATTAACTTTGTCAATTCACTAGTTAATAGGTTGTGTAATTTTTTTCAAAATTCAAATTTTCAAATTCAATAGTCCTCAAAAGTTACATTTTTGTATTTAATTTAATACTGCGTTTACAGTTTTCATGAAAATTGGTAATTTTAGATCGCTCAATGGCCTTGAATTGAATATTTTATTTTATTCAAATTTTGTGTTTTATTTTATTTCGAAAACGTACACGACTATAAAGCCTTGAAGGTACGCATTACAAATAAATAATGAATTCACAAAAAAATTGGATAAAGGATATAGAAAACATAAATATACAATAGGTACATAGAATTATACATTAAATATACAAAAATTAAGTTTATAGTACAGGTAAAAGCAGACAGTGGTTCCAATAAATATTTAACATTTCAAATATGGGAACAATTTATTTCGCTGTCTTTTTGAGAGTCAGAAGATTCGTGTATAGAGAAGGAGTATTACTGGTACAAGGTATAAATATGCATTTTAAAAGAGTTTCATGATTAAATTATGTGTAGTAATTTTTTTTCATTAGACTTATTTTAATTATCATTTTTTGGGTAGTTTCTTCTTTTGATATAGTGGTTTTATATGCCCCTCCCCATCCAATAATACTGTACTGTAATTGGAAGAACCCAATGGTTCAATTAAAGAAAGACAATCGAATTAGTATGTGTAAGCCGTGCGATTGAATTAAATTGATATAATCAATTAATATATATTATAGATGTCTCACAGAGACGAAACTGTATTTTTTCAAGAGTAGGTATAGAAGTCTTTTTTGGGTGGCCATAGGACTCACGACCTATAGTACGATTGGCTTAGGTGATCACTTTACACATATGTAACGTTCGCCATTTCCACCCATGATAGAATACCATGTCTATTAATTTTTTTTTGGAAGTTGTATATATATTAAATATTTGCGCCACGTTTTACATGTGAGTTCTAACGACCCCCTAGCGGCTAGCACCAAAGCTTTTTCCTTCCCCATGAATAACCACAGATGTCGCTTAACGAGATATATATATATATATATATATATTGATTTTGGAGTTTTTTAGCAATACACTTTATCTTGTTTATTGGAATTTATACGAATTTCTATGATTACACTAGTATACGATAGGTCGTAAGTCCTATAGCCACCCAAAAAAGACTTCTATACCTACTCTCCCTTGAAAAAATACAGTTTCATCTCTGTGAGACATCTATAATATACATTAATTGGTTATTGATGTCCCTGTGACAAACAGTCCAGTTCTGTTCTGAAAAATTTGGACATAATCAAAATATTTTTAATTGAGGTATCGAGCGCTTCGATTTATTTGAATAGAATTGTGTTTAATTTAAAAAATCAATCACAGAACTGGGTTAAAACAATCTTCACAAATACACCCCCAATGTTTTCAGCTGCCGGGGGATGTTTAGCGGGTGGCAGGGGGGGAGGCTCCAGGGGCTGCGGGGAAGTTGGCCAGACAGCGCGGA